>NDGM011014475.1:0-15507 GCA_002564305.1 Octomys mimax | reverse complement strand
ATTTGCTTGCACCCCCTCCTATCTTGTGATTTTTGCCTTTAAAAACTGTGCCTGCCACGTTGGTGGCGCGCTCTCTGTTCCTGTGTGTTCAGACCGCCCTATGTGCATGTAGCTAATAAACTTTCCCTTTGTGATTTGCACGAGAGACCGACTCTTGGGGTCTTCTTTCGCGGCGACACGACCCTAACACTCCCTGTATCTACAAGCAACCTTCTAATACCAAGTTGTTACTAAGCTATNAACTTCAGAACATCTCATTAAATCTGTACCAAGGAACTGACATCAACCATTAGTCAGGATCAGCCTCTGCCAGTGGTTGTGAATCTGTCATGAGTGCCTTAGCAGCCTGATTTTGAACTGACCATTTTTCTTTTTTGCTGATGGCAGGCTGATCTGTGTAGATGTTTAGCAACATATTTGGTTTCTACCAACTATTTCAGTAGCAAGAACATCTTACATGTAACAACCAAAAAATTTCTTCAGACATTTTCAAATGTCCTTAGGGAAAACTGCTCCAGACTGTGAACCAGTGCATTACACACAGTTCTGTGTTCCTTCCCAGTGCATAGCCTCAACTGAGAGTAGACAATATTTGTGGACACTATTTACAGTTATACAGTGTATTCACATGAATTACATAAATCATATGAAGTTAAAAATTAATAGGTTTCTTTTCCATATGAAGAAATAAAAACTCAAAGATATGAGTTCTCTAATTTCCCTCAGGTCCCATTATCACAGTTTTAACACCAAAACAAGCTTGTGTAGCTTAAAAAAACAAAGCTAAATACAAACAGGTGTTCAGGGATCATAAATTTCATGGACTATATTTTAAAAAGAAGTAAAACCTATCATTATCTTTTTGTACTTACTATCCTGAACACACTACAAACATTCACAAATAAAAAATACATTCTACATATATTTGAAATCATGTTAATATTTTCCTTTGGCTTACCTGAAGAAACCCAGGAGGGCGGTTTAGAACTGTATCAAGAGAATTATCCAAGAACCTCACAATTCGAAGGTACCCAGGATACGAAGGTGCACTGACCTCCCCGGCAGGATTTACAAAAAAAATCTGTACTCCATTTGGTATCAAAATCAATTCATCTGCATCCATCCCTAAAGTCTCGAGAGGAGGTGGCTGAGAATGACTTGCATAGAAATCTTCTCCAACTGACGAAATTTCGCCAGAATCTGTTCCGTAAGACACAGTGTAGTGACCCTCTGCAGCCTGAGGAGTATAAGCAGGAGGAGCTTCTGATGGACAGCTTGGAGATGGTAAGGCTAGAGAACATGGTGCAACAGTAGGTCTTGAACTGGTAGTTGCTGTGTTACCATTCATTTCAGTATGCTGAGGTGAGTTAAAGGACTGAGGCCCTCTTGACTTCTCATACATGTCTTTAGGTGGAACTTCTGGCTGTAACTTGGGTACTTCCTGGAGATCCTTTTGTAGGGAAGTGGCAAGACCCTTCTCTAGAATTTCTAACCTGGTGCGTACATTCTGTAGTGTTTCTTTCATTTTCTGCTGCATTTGTCTAGCAGATTCCCATTCGGGGCCTGTGTGTTGAGGCTCTGTTGTAATAATGCTGATTCCCCTCAGAAGGTGCCCTATTCCTTGCTTATAGTTGTTCTTCGCTTCTTCTTTCTGCCCTAATTCATCTGTATTCAAACCTTTATTAACAAATAAAAAGGCATTCTTGTATGCTTCCCTGATAATCTTAATTTCAGCAGGTTCTTCATTTTGTGGCTCTTGCTCCATTTCTGTAAAATAGGAAATATTAACTGTAATTACCGGCTTAGCTGTTTGGTTTGGTTATTTACTACCCACCTTTCCTACCTCATTATATCTCATGAGGACAGCAACCTTGTCTTTGTCTTATTCATTACATTTCCTAAACTTAATTTTAGTTCTGACACAGAGAAAGCACTCGAAATGCAGTTGATGAATGAGTAAATGCTCTTAGACCTAAAACACTTGCTAATTTAAAACCAGAAGAAGGGCCTGCCAGATAACTCAGGAGATTAAAGCACCTGCAAGCAGGCACAAGGGCTGAGGGGTCAATCCCCTATCCCTGGGCCTGCCATGCCGGCCCTGCCCCCAGGGCGCGCTGTGCCAGCAATTGAGACTGGGTATGGTGGTGCGCGCCCATAATCCCAGCTACTAAAAGGCTGTAAATAGGCAGATCACTGGTGTCTGATCTACCTAGTAGTGAGACCCTAAACACCCTATAGACCCTGCCCTAAAAATACAAAAAAAACAAAAAACCAGAAGAAAATAAATCAGTGAGTTTTGTGCTAATTTCTTCTAATAATTTCCTTTCATATATCAATCTTTAGGGTTAGGAAAAGGGTCTCATTTTATTTTTTGGCTGGCTAAGGCTGCCATAAGGGCAAGTCTGGTAAGGCAGGTGGAGGTGGGGCTCGAACCATGATATCCTGCACCTGACTGCATTTGCCTGAGCAGGCACTTAAACAACTGGGCCAACTGGCAGGACCCCCATGGGTCTCATTTTAAAATGCATTATAATACAAATCCAGATTACAGCTAGCTAATAAGAATTGAGTCGAATCATATGTTGTAGAGGACAGAAATTAGAAAAAGAAACTGGAGGGAATGTTAAGATTATCCAGCAGGTATGAACAGTTAGCATTAATTTCCTCTGAAAGTGCTACTAAAATGACTTTTTAAAAGACTTAGAAGGGCTGGCAAGATAGCGAAGTGGAGCGCCTGCTTAGGCAGATGCAAGGCCAGGGGTTTGATTTCCTGGCCTACCACACTGGCTGCTGAAACAAAGAAAGAGACAGGGCGTGGTGGCGTGTGCCTGTAATCCCAGCACTTGGGAGGCTGAAAAACAGGAAGGATCACTACAAGTCAGATCTGTGTAGTGAGACCCTGTAGACCCTGTTCTAAAAATACATAAAAAAATACTAAAAGACTTAAAGAAGTATAACAATTTTTTTATTAATGAGAAAATATTAATAGGTACTTTTCAAAAAAAGAACAAACACTATTCTTTCTGGAAGATGAAACTAAAATCCATAATGATTAAAACAATATAGGTATTAGATGGCTAAAATCTATAGACTGACCAGTGTTAAATGCCTGGAATTCATACTTTGTTGGTGGAAGCTGAAAAGTGGCATAGCCATTTTGGAAAACTGACAAGTTTTGCTACAGCTAAGCAGCTCTCTAGCTACAGCTCTACAGCTTCAGCTAAGTAGCTCTAGGACCCACTCACATCTACACAACAACATAACAGACACATATACATGTTTTTTAAAAAAGCATCATTATAATAATCAAATCAGGACCCAAAACCTGTTTCTAGATAACAAGTGTACTTAAGTTGTACTATTTAAACATTCCTATCAAAAAAAAGGTACTTCAAACGTAACTGTATGTAGTTATATATTTTAAAAGATACAAGCAAAGATAAAACTTTTAATTAGAAAGTTGGCAACTTAGTTCAAGTCCACAAAAAAGTGAAAGTAATAAACAATTACACTTAATAGGCAACAAACACAAGCAGGCTCTAATAAATAATACAGCACTTAGTTTGAGCCGGGGTGACCCTTGTTTTCTTACAATCTGGGAGGCAAAGGCAGGACGACTCGGTATGAACCTAGCCTGGCAGCTGGGGTTAGCAAGACCCTAACTCAAAATATGAAAGAGTTGACTGGGGACACAGCTCACTGACCCCAAGTACAATTCTTAGTACACGAAAAAGTACTTGCTACAGCTAAGTATTAATCCACTCTAGGACCCACTCACAACTACATAACTAGGAGTTACAGACACATATACATGCAAAAAAAAAAAAAAAAAAAAATCACTGTAATAGTCAAAGCAGGGACCAAAACCTGTTTCCAGATACCAATAGTGTACTTATGCTATACTATTTAAACATTCCTATCAAAAAAGTAAAAGGCACTTCAAACATAAGGAAGCATTTATCTTCCTACAGTTAGTAGATGCTACTGTAATGCCTTTCCGTGCCCACTTGACCATTTATGAAGACAGGATTTTACAAATTTACTTATTACTTAAATTATATATTAGTTTTATATACTTATATTAGTTGTATGTTTATTGTGTACAAAATGATGTACTATTTTTATTTTTAATATGTTGAATGAGTACATCAAGCTATCACATTAATCATCTCACTTTTTTATGATTTCCAGTCCATTTAATTTTTTTCAGAAATTTGGGTGAGGTAGATAGGATAGACCTTTATGTTTCAGATGAGAAGCCGTTATAGATAAGCAAATAGAGCTTCAAAGGGAACTGCCCAGAATTATACAGGTACTCTCGGGTTTTCTGAAACGAAAGCCCTTGATTTTATCTTGTACAGATCCTGAAATGTACAGTGCCTGATCATTGGCTATATTTTCCACATGGTGCAACAAATCTCAAGAAACACTTATTTCTCATGTTGCTGTGGAGGACCGGGCAGGTGCTAATGGTATTGGTTTTTTTTTTTTTTTTTTTTTCTTCCTTAATACCGGTATGCAAGCTCCTCTGTGGGGTCAGTACCCAAGCACTTTCTGGTCGAGTGGGAAACTTCTCTGGGAAGCGTCCCCGGTGAAAAACCAACCACGCACCACATTATGTAAAGTTGGAACAGGTCACAGGAGACCACCATAATAAATCAATTATACAAGAGAATTCATCAGAAGATAGCCCCATTCAGAACCGGCCCCGTTCTACTGTCGCTCTCTTCTATAAACTTCGAAGAAAAACTGAACTTCTTACACATGAGGTCATTATTTCCAGGTAACAACCCTAAGGAACGCCAACCCCTTAGTTAGGACGGAGGAAGCCTCGAGGCTCCGGACCTACCGCAGTCCCCGCACCCAGAGGGCACCCGGCCGCCCGCGAGGCCCGCGTCGCTGCCGCCCCGTCCGGGACGGCGCGCGGACCACGGACAACTTTTCCACGGAGCTCCGCAGAGGCAGTGCTCCGAGGAGCGCCACCCTGGCGACAGCGACGCTTGAGCTCGCAGGAGCAGAGCCACAAGCCGCCTTGTGTCGGCTGCCGCGGGCGTGGCCCTCCTGCGAGAAGACCGGCCGCCGCCCCTTCGGGAGGCCGGCGGGGATCGCGGGCGATGCTCGCGCCGACGCGGGGCGCAGGGGCCGGCCACGCCGACCGGGTGCGCCCGGGGCCGAGGCGCGGGAGGTATGCAGAGGCCGGAAGGCGCGGCGGCGGCCGCAAGCCCCCCAGATGCTCTCTGGACTCGGCTCCCAGGAAGCGAGCGCCCCCGTCTCCGGCCGCGCAGGGCCCGAACCCGCCGCCCGCCCGCGCAGCCCCAGCCGCGCGCCACGTCACCGCGCGCCCCCGCTCCCCACGGACGAGCTGAGCCCGCGGCTCTGCCCACGCCGACCTTCTAAGTGCTGGGGGGCGCCCGCTCGGGGCTGCACGCCGCGGTGAAACTTCGGGGAGAAAAGGAGCGAGGGCCGCCGGCCAGACGCCTCCAGCCGCGGCTCTGCGCAGACCCCACGGCGGGGTCTCAGGCCGCCTCGTCGGCCGCCCCGCGCCTGCGCAGAGCCGCGCACCGCCCGCGAGGGAGGCGCCGCGGGAGCCCGGGATCGCGGGGGCAGTGCGAGCCTGCGGCCGCCAGAGGCACAACCGCGGCTGCGCGGCTCTGAGGTCCTGCCGCGCGCCCTGAGAGAGAGAGCGCGCGGCGGGTGAGCGGCTCTGGAATGCGGCCTTTGTGACTGTGCTGCGGGATCCGGGACAGCTGGCCCCCAGGCGGGGCGGCGGGCTGCGGGCGCGGGCGCGGGCATGCGAGTGCGAGTGCGAGCGTGCGTGTGTGTGCGCGTGCTGCAAAGTGTGGCTTTTAGGGGTGTCGAACGCTGAAGGGAAAAGTCAGCGTGGACACGGCTCGCTTTCAGGCAGAAAGCCTGACCAAGCTGTAGCCCTTCTGCTACATAAAGCTGCAGCCATTCTGTCCTGGGCTGCTGAATTCTGCTAAATTTTGATTTGTCATCAAACTGAGACTTCTGTGACTGTGCTAACGACCTTGATGTATACACCGTGCTCATCACTGTGTTCGTCACAAAATGCCCCTGTGGACCCTGGGCCTCAACAAAAAGCTTATTCTTGTTTGCCAATTTATAAAAAGACATTTTGAAAACCTTTGGAGATTACTCCTCCGGGGTCTGCTAGTGTGAATAAAAGTTGCTTTCTTCTCCTGAGGGTCGTGATTTAATTTTTCTTGCAATAATTTTTCTTCAGAAGTTCTTTAAAATTAGTGGAGTAGTAGGATGACAATTTATACTCTTTAATAGGCTTGATTTACAAAAAATCTGTAGTGCCCTGAATCTTGAAGTATGGCAGTAATTTGAGCCAGATGGATTGCTTCTCCTCTTAATCAAATTAATTGATGAAAACTATTGAATATCTACGTAGTGGCAGAAGGTAAAGTTCAAAATCAGAGGCCATCTTAAAAGGCATTAGTCTTAAAAAGCAAAACCTGTTGAGGTATACAATAGCAGGGGTTTCAAATGAATTTTTTTTAAAAAAATGTTTTAAGAATTTTTTTTAAAAACTACCCAAGTACTGCCTGTATTTTAGATTGATCACCAAAATTTTCATTTGGCTTAAACCATTTCAAAGGATGGCTTTTACAATATGTTACATAATTTGTAAATGTACCCAATGGCTAAATACCAGACAACTTGGTATTTACCATCATTAATTTTAAAGTACATGTACAAGCTTTAATAGGAGATAATTTTGCATGATTTCTTCTATTAGTCATGTTTCCACCATATGAAATTTTACCTCAATGTAATATTTTTTGTACTTGAAAATCTTTTATTGATCACCTACTATACTTAGGTGCACATAAATCATATAATTTTTAGAATTTTCAATATCTATAAAGATTAAAATGTTCCAGAATGTAAATTTCTACACATAAAATCATTATATATGGAAAACCTTAAGAAGTTACTACAAAGGTACCTCATCCCGCATGGCTCTTGAAGTTCCCAGGGGGAGGACAAGAGGATGCGAAAAATAAAGAGATAAAAGCAGAGGTCAGGTGGAGCCCTCTTTCTCCAGATAGGAGGAAAGAAACTTCTCAGCCACCATACGGGTATTTATTCATACATTTGACAAAGTTAATCTCATGTGACACAACTTTGCCTAGCAACCGATTGTGATCCCTTGGATTGTCTCAGGGCTTGGTGCTGCCTGGATTGAAGCAGCTAATATTGCCTCTGGCTCTCTTTGTTCTTGGACCTGCCTTGCCTTGCCCATGCGTGTGTGATGGTTTCCAGCTTCAGCTGCTCAACCTAGTTTTTATTAGGTACTAAAGCTAATAAATGAGTTAAGGTTGAATAAGAGATATACATAGCTCAATATTAATATCCACTCTCAAGGGGCCAAATAGCTCAGTGGATTAAAGCGCCTGCAAGCAAGTGCAGGGGCCGAGGGTTTGATCCCCGGGCCTGCCATGCCGGCCCCGCCTCCGGGGTGTGCTGACATAACAATTGAGATGGGTGTGGTGGCTTGTGCCTGTAATCCCAGCTCTTGGGAGGTTGTAAACAGGCAAATCACTAGCCTCTGATCTAGAAGTGAGACCCTGAACACCCTGTAGACCCTTTCCTAAAAATACAAAATAAATAAATATCCACTATCAGTATTAATATACATTACTAATGAACACTTTGAAAATGAAATTAATTTTATTTACAAGTAGGCATGGTGATACAAATTTATAATCCCAGCACCTTGGGAGGCTGTAGCAGGAAGACTGCAAACACCAACTCAGCTTGGGCGATTATAGCAGCTTGGGCGATTATAGCAACCCATTTTTTCAAAGGGTTGAGTATGTACTCAGCACAAAGGCAAAGGGTCAATCCCTCAGTATCTCACACAAATTTTTATTTAAAATATTTTGAAGAAGTATAAAATACTTGGGAATAAATGTAACAAAATAAAAACTACGCAGTATTGCTGGAATAATCTAAAGCATTCAAAAGGAATAATATTCCATATTCATGGATTGAAAAACCATATTGTTGAGATGGTAATACCCCTCAAATGGATCTATAGATTCAACAGCATCCCCATCAAAATGTCAGATAAATTTTGCAGAAATTGGCAAAAATGATCAAAAAGTACATAAATTCTGAGTATTCCCAGTATTCCTGGTGGTGCTGTGTCATGCCTCCATCTCACTAGGGGTGCCTGGACAGAAAGGAGCCCAAAAGCATTCGGACACACTCACCCCAGATTTCGCTTCACAACAGCTAACAGAAGTAGGAAGGGAAATGCTCCTTACTCCAGGAACAGAGCCTTGTGGCATCCAGCTGTGAGAGAGGGACACTGTGATCTTGCACATATCACTCTAGAGTGGAAAGCCTGCCCCACTGAGCTGGGAAGCAGAGAGAGAAGGAACAGTTAATAAATATCACAGACTTCCACTGTTCATTATGAAGTATTAGATTTTTTTTTAAAGTTTTTTTTTCCATTTTTTGTATGCCTTTAAGACCATTTAAATGGGTTTATTGTTTGTTTTGAATATAGCTCACTTGTTTCTTTGAGGAATTGCTTATAGAGCTCCTCACACTGTTGAGCCACAAGAGGAAATCTTGATAAAATTGTTCTTAATGCTTTATTTTAAAATGTATAAGAAATATAAAATCTAATCTAAAGTCAAAAGTTTTGGCTCTAGGTTTTGTCCTGTATTAACTTACTTTTTAGCTCTACAAGACATTGCTATTATTTTTAGATGATCAGTGTAATATTTGTTACCTGCTTAGCCACCAGGGTTCCTAATTTGCACAGATTCCTTCCAAGGCAGCCCTTGGCATGTGTTCATGTGATCACATATATTTTAATAAAATTCATACATGCACAAGAAGGTTTTAACACAGCAGTTAAAATCACTGGCTCTTTCCATTTGACTTCCCTTCTTGTCATTGGTGTCAAAATGGCTATGGGAGTTTTGGGGTTTGGATACATTAGGATTTGCTTGGTGAGATAGATTTATGCTTACAGTGGCTTCTATGTATTGGTAGGTTATCGCTGACTGTAGTTTTATAGTATTGACTTCCAGGGATATGTTTTCTACTGACTTCTGGCTTACCTAACCTTTGCATAATGATACTGGCTGGACTGATAGTCCCTTGCTCAAAGTGCTTGAGACTAGACATGTTCAGATTTCACTTACTTTCAGACTTTGGAATATTTACATATATGTATTGAGACATCTTAGGGATATGACTCAAATCTTGATATGAAACTCATTCATATTTTATATGCATTGTCATAAGATAGCTGCACGTATAGTGTTTTCACTTTGCATTTTAACTTCAACTATCACGTGTCACAAATTTCATACCTTTGGTGTCATTGCACTCAAAACATTTCTGATTACGGAGCATTTCAAATTTCCAGATTAGGGATATTCAAGCTACACAATGACTATCACAAAAAGAATATGTGTGAAGTAAACTCGAGGTTTGATGTACATGGGACCAAATACTAATCTGTAAAAGTTATTCTGATCATTAATCTTGTAAAAATATCAGCTAATGAAAGAGTATTGTGTGGCATGATAGCATTTATAGAAAACTAAAAGTCAATTTAGAACAACTTAATTAGCGACCGCTTTGTCAACCAACCCATTGGTTCCAGCTTTAGGAGTTGTTTAGATTAAGATGGGATATAACACAGGTTACAATGACCCATCAAATACTTTTCTACTATAATTTTGTGATCTAGCATAATAGTAGCTGGCTATATAATAATTTGGGGGGTATGGCTATTTTCACTATATTGATTCTTTCTACCTAAGAGCAAGGGATGCTTTTCCATGTTCTGATATCCTCCTTGATCTCTTTTTTTTAAGTACTGTAATTTTCAGTGTGTAGAACTTTTACTGCTTTTGTTCATTTGATTGCTAAGTATTTCATTTATTTTTGATGCTACTGTGATCATTGTTATTTCCCTAATTTCTCTTTTAGTGCATTGGCTGTTTGTGTATAGGAATACTGTTGATTTTGGAGTGTTGCCTTTGTATCCTGCTAAGCCACTGAATTTGGTTATTAAATATACAAGTCTTTTGGTATAGTTTTTGGAGTCTACTATGTAGCCTATCATGTCATTTAAAAATAATGATAATTTATTAAGTTCTTTCTTTCCTGTTTCTTCTTTTTCTTTTAATTGTTCTAGATAATGTTTCCAGAATTAAATAGCAGTAATGATAATGGACACTCTTGTCTTGTTCTTGATTTTAGAATGAAATCTTTCTGCTTTTAACCGTTTAGTATGATTTTGGCTGCTGGTTTATTGTAGATGATGGCTGTTATCAGATTGATATAAAGACCATTATTCCAATTTTCTGTTGGGACTTCATCATGAATTTTTGTTGGACTTTATCAAATGCTTCTTTTTCATATATGGAGATGATCATGCTATTTTTGTTCTTGGAACAATTGATAGGTGTATTATAATTATTGACTTCCATATGTTGAACCATTTCTCTTTTTTGTTTGTTTTGTTTTTCAGAACCAGGGATTGAACTCAGGCCCTTGCCCTTGTCAGGGAAGCACTTATTCTACGGAGTTGTCGCCCCGGCCCTGTTGAACCATTTCTACATCGCCGTGGTAAGTCCTAGTTGGTCATGGTGTATTAACTTCATGATAACTTGGTGCATTCTGTTTGCCAGTGTCTTATTGAGGATTTTTACATCTATGCTCATTAGAGAGATTTGTCTGTAGTTCTGTTTTTTGGTTGGGTCCTTCTCAGGTTTTGGTATCACAGTAATACTTATTTTCAGGAATGATTTTGGCAGATTTAATGCAATCCCAATCAAAATACCATTAGCATACTTCACAGAACTAGAGAAAACATTCATAAAATTCATTTGGAGCCAGAAAAGACTTAGAATAGCAAAAGCGACTGTAGGCAACAAAGACAAGGCAAGGGCTAAGTATATAAAAGGTATAGTGAAGTAGATATTGTGAAATATGAAGAAATTATTCCAAAGAAAGGGGAACTAGGGAGGGAGATGCTGGAAAGGGAGGGAGAAAGGAAGGGAAAAGAAAAGAGTCCATACTCAAGTGAAATAAATCAAAAACATACATGGTTAAATATCACATTGTATCTCTGGCAAAAGAAATGGAAATGGTAAATAAGGACCAAAATGTATAATAGATACTGTAAAATTGGAAGAAAGTATTTAAATTGGAACAGGAACAAGGGATGCAGGAGAGGGAAAGAAAGGAAGGGGAAAGATAAAAGAGGAAAGAAGGCAGAAGATGGAAACAGCTTTTTGTAAATAAGGAGGGGAAGAGAAGTTAAAGGGAGGAAAGGGGATTGTGAAATTAAAAAAGAATCAAGATATATCATGTGATCATTATGTGTACAAAAATGTGCTAACAAAATTAATCAAAATTGAAAAAAATTAGTTGACTAAAGAAAAAAAAAATCCAGCTGTGTGTTTTTAAATAGCTGCACCTGGGTAATACAGGAAGCAACCTTTCTGTTTACCCCACTTGGTGTGATGGATAAATGCAATGTGTGTGCATGTGTGCAAAAATATCAAACTAGGATTTCTACCCACAAATGCTCCATGTAACAGGTTGTGCATCTATTTACCTAAGCATCATATGGGGTAAAATACACCCATACCACTCTTCTGTTGTGTGAACATGTATTTTACCATAATGGAATTTGGGTGTGATTCACAATGGCTGTGCATAGGGAAAGTAAAAACCCATCCATGCATTCACCCACTTAGCAGATGAAGAGCGAAGTGTGCACAGGAGATCCAAAGCAGCAACAGGGGAGTTCTATCCATGAAACAGTCATTGCTATATTTCTGTGCATTTAGGATTTTTTAAAGTGTTTTCTTTTGATTTTTCTGGTAGAAGTAGCCCAATTCAGGACAATGGCACATGAAAAACCAGATTTGCAAGTTGTGGAGGAGGTCTAAAGTGAGTCATCCAATCATTCATACCTAGATGATGATGATAATGACTTTGATGTTGTTTATGTGAGCCAGAGTTGCTGTGACAGTGAAATGGAGCAAGAGTTGACCGATACAGACACAGGGAATGCAGACCTCTTGATTCAGATGATGAAGAAAACAGCAATGTGAGTACATAAGTAGACATGCTATGAAATGATAATGCAACCAGATAGAATGATCCAATGTTAGAACTACATCCAAAAATATAGTGACAATCTTGGCAAGGGCAAAACCTATTAGACGGAATGCCAGCATTGCCATTGAATACTGGAAATTGTTTGTAACAGATAAAGCATTATAAGATGTGAATTTTAAAAAATGCTAAAATATAAATAAAACTTTCTGTATGCACCAGTAGCCATACTTGAGAATGCATTTATTATGACACTTCAGTAGCTAACCTAAAGGAATTCATGGGTCTGCTGTACTTAGCAGGTCTTTCTCATGGTAATCTCATGGGTTTGAGGTTTGTAGAGTAAGGATGACACTGAGGAGATTTGGTCTCCTTCAAAAAATTACCTGAGGTTTGCTGAAAAAAACCACCTGATATAAAGAAAAAGAATTGATAGTCTGGCTGCTATGCATTCATTGTGTTGGAGATTTGTGAGTGTCAGACAATTTACACACAATCTGAACACATGACATTAAATATTTTGCAGCATTTCATGAGCTGCTGTTTATTGTCTCCAAAACTTTAAAATATGGTATAAAAATTTATGTGCTTATAGACATAAATAGTTATTATATTTTCAATTTAGACATTTATCCGGGAACTCAGCCATCAAATCCTTATTCATATAGTAATAAACCAAATGATGATGTTGCGAACAGACTTGTTCCTCCCATCTCCCAAACTAATTGGAATATGACATTCAACAATTTGTTTTCCAGTTTCCAATTAATGTTACATTTGCTAACAGAGCACAAATTGACCCACCTGGGAACTATACCCAAGAACAAAGCAGAAATTCCAAAGGGACTATTGTAATTTCTTTAAAATATTGTAATTTCAAAACAGGGAACCCTATAGGATAATTTGGATTTCAGAAAAGTAGAACATTGGCCTTGTGAATGGCAAAGAAAAGCAAACCAGTAAAGCTGAAGTCAGCATTACACTGTAATGGAAACACTGATAGGGACTCCTCAACAAAACAGACCCCTAGGCCGGAAACTTCCTCCAACCAAACCAAAGGTGGAGTAGATGTTGCTGATGAGTTAGGCAGGGACTAGGATGTCACTGAAATACACAGCATTGGCCAATGATGTGTTTTACTGGATCCTAAATACATATGGCATAAATAGTTTGATAATTTACAAAGAAAATGACAAGAGCAAAATACCATGGAGAAATTTTCTTAGTCGATTGGGACTGAAACTCATAAAAGATCCATTATAGTAAAGGAAAAACAAGATGTTTATGCCTAAGGAAATACACAAAAAATTGCAGGTCACACTTGTGGGCTGAGAGGTGAATAGGTAGGCACACCATCACAAAGGCCTACCACAACAGGAGAGCCAAAGAGGTGTTGCTTGTACACTTCAGCAAAGGCAAAAAAAAAAAAAAAAAAACCACCATACATGCTATCCGTGCAAATTATATTTGTTTTTGGAACATGCAGCTTTATGTGTGAAGACTGGCTTTGGTATGACAGTTGAAGTAAAGGTTATTTATTTGATTGACTTTTGTTTGTATTTGCATTGTAATTTACATAGGTTTTTTATTTTTGATGTTATCTTTTAGGTTTTGTAAGCAAGTAAACAGTGGGTATGAAAATGTTGATGTCTATTTCTAAACATTCATTACATATTTGATATTTTGTTTTATTCCTATGTTGTTTTTCTGCTAAGTACATATTACACAATGTAGTAGGAAGCTCCTGAATAAACAGAAGGAAAAAAAAAATGAAAATGGATGCAGAGAGAACAGAGTAAAGGTAGCAATGTTTCCAATGAAAATCTTGAAAGGAATCTACTTTTTAGGATCGTATTTATTTACTCAGTCGTTAAAATATTTATTAGGCACTTTTCATGTATCTAGCACTTGCTTGACAATGGGGTAAGAATGGTCTTCAGAACAGAGCTGGGTATATGGACTCATAGTTTGTCTGTAGAAAGCTGAAGCTATCACAGTAGTGAACTCCAGGCAATTTTGAATACCAGAGAGGAAGTGTAAAAACCCAGAGGGCTTTTTTCTGTTCAAGCATCCACCTTAAGCTGCCTCTGCAATGGGGTTGGTGGGGTCACACTCTCATTCTTACCTATATCAGTATTTGTTTTGTTACTGAGACTGAACATTTAATTGTAGTCTTATCTGGGACCTGCTTCCTGGTGAGACAGGTGCAGAGATGGAAGTTTTACTATCCAAACTCCTTGCAGGGTGGTGGCCACTGCCACCACGGTACCCTGCTAGAAACACACATTAGATCTGACCAGTAAGAAGTGAGTTGTTTGTGCTGGTCTGAAGGTGAGCTGATGGAAACTGAGTGTTTTCTAAGAAGAATGTGAAGGCTGGCCAACTATGAGAAAGACGTTGAGGTGAGAATCTTGCCAAAACAGAGGAGTCAGAGAGGAAAGTCCCACTGTGCGGCTTCCCAGCAATTCCTCAGAACTTCTGCTTAAACACTGTTTTGTCAACTGAATGAGTCTATCAGTGGAATGTGGAAGAGCTCTATGAGAAAACAGCAACTTTTCTGTATTATTGAAATAGTGGTTCTATATGTATAAATGTGTGTGTGTGTGTGTGTGTGTGTGTGTGTACACTTTTTAAAGTTTTGTGCAATTAAGGACTCCAAGCATAAAGAGATGACAATATCTTTGGTGATTGTTGGCTCTGACACATGCCAGACATTACTGTCCTTCTCTTTCTTCAGTAGATCATTTATTGTGACCAAAAAATGTGTAATGAATTGCTGGTAAAACTCACTGAGAACCAGGAATTTGTTACAGACATCCTTAATTTCCTGGGACAGTTCTCATTCCAAAGCAGCTAATGTTTTTCTGGTACTATGCAGACAGTTTGGATGGAAAGATCAAGACCCAGAAATTCCATTTCTAGAACTCTCAGTTCTTGGTGTTGGTTCATCCAAGACTGATTGCCCAAATAAGCTGATATTTTAGCTGCTGATCAGGGTCACATCATTCAGCATAACGTTCAAGTATGTGAGTTCATAGGGAGTTCATAGACCAGGGCACTCTTTATAGGCAAGAGAAAGAAAACAGGAGAAAAAAGGATAGACCCGTTGTTTCATGAGACTTGGTAAAAATACACCAAATTGTGCCTTTACAATTAAAAATTTCAATCAATTCTTCCAGAAAATTCTTTGTTATTTCTTTATATTCATTTCCTGAACAACCTGTGCTACTTAATCTCTTTTGCATGTTCGGATTTCTAATCGCTGTTTTTAAAATAGTTTTTTCTTAGAGCAATGCACATTTTATTTTTTGTTTATTTTAAAGTCAACAGAAAATGGAAATATACTTTTTAAAGTTTCTAATACTAGGAGAATATATC
>NDGM011014463.1:0-13716 GCA_002564305.1 Octomys mimax | reverse complement strand
CACAGCGTCATGTTAATGGCAAATACGACATGCTGATTCCAGAGCTGTGTGAGAGGGCACCGCTGTATCGAGAAAGATTTTATCCTGTACTGAAGGTGGTAGTAATCGTCATCACCACTTACCCTGGGCTGCTAGTGTGCTGTCTCAGTTAAGTCATTTTCTTGTATGTGTGGCCAGCTCAGCCCGCCCTGGGGGTGGGGCTGGTGTGGCACACGGTGCTGGGGATGGAACCGCAGTCCCTAAGCTTGCCGAAGCTTGCCTAAGCAGGCACTTCAGACCACTGAGCTATCTCGCTGGCCGCAATTAAGTCAGAATAAAATACATAGTTTCATTTACGTTTGATGCATTTGATTCTTATCATTTCTATTTTAAGAAATGAAAACTAAATTCTAATATATGGCTTAGGTTTAAGAGAGAAAATTGCAATGTGCTCAGATTAGAGTGTTGATATATCATTTAGGGTTTGGGTTCTTATCTACTAACAGTTCTGTGTTAGGCAAGCTTCCCCAAGCCCGTGGATGTTAACATATTCCATAGTTATTCTCTTTACCTTTTGTTAAAAGTGAAAAAAGATAGTGAATCACATACACGTAGTAATTCATATTGGTATATGACTATTTTCATTCTTTAAAATTTCCTGAAAATCATCAAAATACTTTTAGGAATATGGTCCAGAATTGTTTGGATTCTTATTGCCAATTTTTGCAAATATTTACATCCTCTTCTCTTCAAATACGTTTGTTTCCTATTTTCCTTCAGTTAAAAGAACAGCCCAGAAGTGCCCAAAGAATATGTCACCTACTTGCTTGAAAACTTTTAATTTAACACAGTTATTGACCAATCCCAGGCCTTGGATGGAATTATGGAAATGAAGGAGAATGACAGCATCCCTGGGGGGCGGCATCCCGTGATGGAGGCAACTGCATGCGTAAGTGCACGCAGCGGGGCATTTGGGGGTGCACCCGGTGGCAGTGCTGCCATTAATAGGCGTTCCAACATGAGCGCTGTGCAGCCAGTTCCATGCCTGCCTCCTGTCCCCAGAGGGAGACTGCTACTAGGGTCTTGGCCCAGAGGTTCCCAGAAGTTTCCAAGTGCCTGCCTGGTGCTGGCCTTTGGGACAAAGCAGTGGGACAGTGCAGTGCTGCAGGGCAAGGGACCCAGAGCCCGGTGGACCAGAAGGTACAGGAGGTCAGAGCTACCCAGGCAGCAGGCAAGAGTATGCCAAGCGGAGGGCCTGGCATGTGCAGGACAGAAGTTCCAAAACCGTTCGTTCGTTCTTTCTTTCTTTCTTTCTTTCTTTCTTTGCCTAATTTGCTTGGATCTAAAATCAAAAAATTTTAAATATTTTTTGAGTGCTGTACTTTTTAAAGGACCCCTTCCAGGATTTATAAAAAATGCAGGCAGTTGGAGGAGCTCAATAAAACACCTTTTCTTTTTCTTTCTATCCCCCAAACCTTTATCTCTTCTGGACCTGAAGGGGGAATTAGTTTGAGGTTTCCCCTATTTATACTTTCCAAAATCATTTTCTTTTTCAGAATGACAGAACTAAATTGCTGATGCCTTTGAAACCTATTGTTCCTTCTGACCCCCAGCCCCTTCTCGGTTATAATTGCCCAGTTGTGCACCCTCGTCTCTGTTGTTCTCCTTTGTTTTTCCCTCTCTTTTGAATGAATTACTCTGCAAAGCTCTCAGTTGAATTCTGCCCTTTTTTTCCTCTCCCATTTGTCAAGGTCATTTTAAAATTTCAATCCAGTTTTCCTGTCAGCCATCTCCACCCAATTGGGTGTCATTGTTAAATTTGAGAAGAATGCTTTTGAGTCTATATCCAAAGCGTTAATAAGCATGTTAAATCTAGCAGCATTCAGCTGAGGCCCTAACCCTGCAGAATTCAATTTGTTTGTGCTAATTTATTTGCATACATTATAAAATTACCCCATCCAGACATGAAAGGGAAACTTAGGAAAACATACTATGAAAATACTGGGTAAAACCAAATGCTCAGCCACTGAATTCACTTCTGACATGCTTTTCACTCACTTGTAATTTGAGGGGAAAGGAAGACAATAATTTCTATGTCAGAAGGCTTGCCTATGACTGAGTTCAATAATCACTCACCATTACAATCCACATCTTCAGAAGGGCGTGTTCATCCGAGTTTGTGTCCTTGACATGTAGCGGCCAGGGAGCCTGAACAAGTCACTTAACTGTGTGCGCTTCGGTTTCCTAATGGATTACGTAGTGATCCCTGACCTACCCCAAGAAGAGGACTAATAAGATCAAACACAGGGGAAATCTCCAAATTTGACCCTGCTCTAGACTACAAGGTATTACATTAAGTTTCCTGGGAGCTTAATTCTAAACAAGATCACCCCTTGTCCATATGGCCTCAGCCCCAGGACGTTTGTCTAGTTTTGGGGCATCATTAACGTTGACCTGTGTGGACTCGTTTACAAGAAGACTGGCTCTGGTAAGCCTAACAGAGATCTTCTTGCATCCTATTAGGACTTCATCCAGTTCTGAGTTCTAGGAAGACTTCAGGATGACAGATGGAAAATCATTCCTCTTAATGCCCTCATAACTTGGCTCAGGCAGGAGAATGAAAAGTCCCAAGTCACACCAGGGGCCGTAATTTGATAGCTGAGTCCCATAGTGGGGAAGCCACACCCAAATCTTTCCCCAAGTTAGCCACAAAGATGGACCAGAATAGAGAAGCATCAAAGTAAGCTGGAGACTAGGCTCCTGGCCTGTTTCGGGCACAGCGGAGAATCATAGATGCCATCACAGCAGTTCCCCCTGGATCTTCTTGTAGGGTATGTCCATTTTTAAAATATTATCTTTAGTGGGCTTTCCTGTTACATGTCATAGCATTACAGCGCGACACTGCTGAGGAAAAGAATTTCTAACATACATGCAAAAATAGTTCTGTCATTTAATAAAATATTTTTGTAAATGACAGAAACAGGTAATTCCCCCCACGCCCACCCTCACCCTCAGCTTTGTATTTTGTTCAGTTTTTCCTTTCGGTGCCTGGTGTTTTGGAAAAAAACACTTGGGCTCCCTCTGGTGGTCATTTGGTGTCTCTGCCTGTGAAACCTTTACGTTTCAGTTACGTAACACAAGATGTTTGAAAGAAAATTGAAATATGGTAAATGTTATTTTCTTTTGTAAGAGTCCTGAGACTTGGGAACCTTGAAATTAACTGAAATCTCCAATTTATTTGTCCATCCATCCATTCGTATGTGAACATAGACAAGGTTCCATCCTAACACGTTGATATTCGACTTTTCCGAATAGGGGGCAGTCTTGGACAGCAAGGCCGTGAGATAGAAGGCGGAGCTCCAGTACTGTAAGTCAGATAAACCTTCCCAAAGAGTTCGTTAATTTGTAAGGTTTTAGAGAGTGCTTATTTTATATTAGACCAGAATTTAGACATTGAGAAATAATTTGTTGTTTACCATTTAAGAATGTCTGAACAAGCTCTTTAGTTGGCAGTCGTGTGTGTGTGTGTGTGTGTGTTTTAGCAAGAGTCTACAGGGTCTCACTATGTAGATCAGACTCAAAGCGATCCGCCTGTGTTCAGCCTCCCGAAGAGCTGGGATTACAGGCGCGCGCCACCACGCCCAATCTCACCGGCTCAGCACACCCCGGGTGCGGGGCACGCCTGGCACGCTGGGCATTGAACCCCGGCCGCTGTGGTCGTTCATTTTTATCCTTAAATCATTTTACTCTTCCCTTTTCCCTATAGAATTTGATTCGCTCTTAGTGTAATTTTTCTAGGCCAGATGATTTTTTTTATCATATCACGTGTTGATGTTAATACGGAATTTCAGCTTCATTAACAAAGACCAAAACACAACAGTACCTTAAATACAATAGATTGTTTTTCATCGTATCAGCGGTCCACGTGTGAACTGACCAGGGCTAATATGGTGTCTCCACGTTGTAGTGTGTTTCTTAAAGATTATTAGTGCATAATAAGTATATAGGATAATGGATTTAAGTTTTCCAGTGTATTTTTGTGATTGAAATCATCTATGGATGACCATACATCTTTATTACAGTTGTCGGTAGAGTTGTGACAGGAGTTATTTGCAATTAGTTATATTTTAGAAATTGTTATAAGCCATGAAAGCAAGTCATTATTGGAACTGCATCACTGAGAGACACAGCGGGTGCTTTCAGAATAAGTATAGCTATATGAAATGGGGTCTACATCCACCCCATTCTTCCTCTTGGTTTTATGTATGTGAGCCAAGAGCAAAGCTCATTCACGCAAATAAGCATATAGGAATATAAATAATTTTAAATAGCAGTGTTTCTAGGCTCTGTGCCTCCTGGGAAACTAGAGTACTTCCTTGAGAGGCGGAAATGGAAAAGGCGCGCATGCCCCTGTGGAGGGTGGGGCGCTGCAGTCAGGGTGGATTTGGAAGATAGAGTCTGTGAGATTTTCTGACGGTTGAAACAGGAGGTGAAAGAGACAGAGAGGCCTCAAGGACAGCTTCAAGGCTTTGGTTTGATCAGGTAGAAGGGTGAAATTGCCATCAGCTCAGCAAGGGTGAGCTTGGGTTTGGAGGCTGGTCTGAGGTCACTGTACTGGGCAGTACTCAGTAATGAGGGCTGGGCGGCCTTGTGCTGCCTTGTGTCCGCTGGATTGCTGATGGTCATAAACATCGAGAGCAGTAAGGAGATGGTTGTTGGAGATCCGTCCTCATCCTCGCTAGTGTTTGCCTGGGGCGTGAATGCAATTAGGTGTGTCTGACAGAAACGAAATGAGGCCCAAATCACCAAGAATTTTATTACAGTTTGTTCTATTATCTTTTGTAGCTTTTAAGAGAATTTATATTTGTAAATGATTGTGTATAGCTGCAGGTATCACCTTTTGAATTAATAAAAGGTTGATTTATGGAATATTTCAAGTACAAATAGTAAATGAGCCAAGCTATCAAAGCGTTACTTAATAGACATCCTCAGGGACCTAATTTAATGAATAGGTAGAAGGATATTATTTGTAACTTAGCCCACAAATTATTTCTATATGAATCGGTGATTTTAAATGGCTATGGCCTGCTTGAAACAATTTATTTTCTTAATTAGTTTAATCATTCTCTTTACAGTTTCTTACACTACTAAGTGGGTTAATAACCACTTTTTTCTTGAATAAATTATTTTTTTCTAGCCTAGTCACAAATTTCCAATTAATAAAGTTTGAAAGAGTTGAGGTAATGCTATAATAGTAGGGGAAAAATGACCATATTTTATTTAATCTTTTTAAAATCAACTAAGATTTATTAAATGCCTACTGTATGCCATGCGGGTTCTGTACGTTGGCTCTGGAGATGCAGTCTAATAAAATAAATAATTGACTTCAGACAGCAAATAGTCTAATAGGAACGAACAGTGGGTAAAGGGATACTTATATCATAATGTAGTCCTGAGAGAGGTTAGAATGCAGTGCCAAAATAGAGAACCAAACATTGTCAGAGCGACATCCTTTACAACCTTAAAGATTTCTGAGGAAATGGTGTTTTATTCTTCACCTCCTAACAGTCCTTTTTCCAAGAATGCCGAGTTGCTACAGAGTAACTCCAGACTTCCAAGTTGTAGATGCCAGAGATCAGTATCAAGCCCTTCAAAGGCTAACAAGAGAGGAAGTTGGGACTCGCACCCCCAGTTCCCAGGACAGGCATATGTAGAGCTGGGCTTGCGCTCACAAGCGTTAAGGCCTCTACTTCTCCATAAACCTAAATATGGCCACTAAATAGTTCCTGCTTCTTTCCCAGCAGAATAAAAACCTTGGGACAGGATTCCGATTGGTCCATTGTTGGTCATGTGACTTCCCAGCTAACTAAGCCAATGTGGGTGGGATACTGTTGTGGACTCAGCTCTAAAGATGGAGACGGCTGTACTTGGAAGGGGAGATGACAGAAATGGACTCTGTTCTCTGAACGTGATGCACATGCAGCTATTAGAAACCAGTCCCCTTCACTGTCCTCGGAACATCATAATGTAATCAGTATCTCATTTGGGGTTTGTCTTCATCCCTTGGTTATGAAGAAATCGGACAGACGCACTTAGGAGAATAATGTTGACATCACATTTTGCAATAGCTTTGATTGCAGTAGCTTGGTGCTTTAGAAATCCCATGCCTTCCATACAATCAGAGTCATAATTTCTTTTTCAGTGTCTTCTTAACATGTATGATGTGGAGATTAGCAAGATTTGATCTTGTTAAGTCTTTTGAGCTACTTGGCTGTGGGTGCTGAAACAATGCATGACAAGAGCAATCTCATTTTTCCTGGAGTGTTCTTTTTTATCTATCTGATTTTAGGTCTCCATAAGTCTGTGAGCCAAATTTACATTCAAATGAGTCGTTGAAGTTTATAGCTTATGCCTGAAGGAAGCATGCCTGCCAAGAGCCAAGGGAAGGCTAGTGAGACAGTGAGTTTTGAAATATACTTGTTGTCTTTTTCTGATCATAAATATAATAGTGCTATGTTGAATATTTGGAAACATAAGAGTCTTTAATTCTCCAATAAATGCCATCAACCAAAGCCCTGTATGTTTAAATGTTTAACATATAGAAATATATAGAGAAACAAAATTTAGAATACACTATATAGTTGCTTAGCCTTTTACTATTAGCTTTTTGAAAAATAGCTAATATTGTCTCAACTGCATTAGAAGATGCCTTTCTTCCACAGTAATTTTTTTTAAATAGCAATTTAGTTCTCGCTCCATCCTCTTCCCATTTCTGGAGTTATTTTGGTTACATCGCTGCTGTCCTTCCTTCATGGCTCATATTTTAAGTTTCCCTGTAGCATCATTTCCCTCTGTCTGAAGAACTTCCTTTAGGCCTTCTGGTAGAGCAGATGTGCTGGCTACACATTCTCCTACACTTTCATTCATCTATGAATGTCTTCCTCTTCATTGTGAAAGGGCATTTTCACTGGGTAGGGGATTTGAGATTGGCACATTTTTCCTTTCAGCCTTTAAAACAATGAATGAATATTGGCACGTTATCAGTAGCCAAGTGCTAAGTTTATTCAGATTCCTTTATTTTTACCTATTTATTGTTCATTTTTCCTTCTAGACTGTCATCCAAGGTATTATATTACATCCAGTTGTCACGTCACCTTAGGTGGCTTTTGGCTGTTATGGTTTCAGACCTTCATTGTTTTGGATGATTTTTGAATTTAAAGGGATGTTGGCCAGTCAGATATTTTGTAGAGTTGGGTTCTTTTCTGATGCTCTTATCAAAATCAAATTCAGATTGTGGGTTGTGGGGCATCACACAGGTCTACCATTTTCATTAAAATCATGTCACGAATACATGCAGTCAGGATGATCTTCCCTGTCGATGGTGACCTTGATCATCTGGTTAAAGTCACGGGTGCCAGGCTTCTCCTTCGGAAAGTCACTCTCCTTGCCCCTGCTCTGCCTTCCGTACTGAAGTCTTGGAAGAAGTCATTACGCACACCCCAACTTTACAGAGTGAGGAGCTCTGCTCCGTTCCTTGATAGAAGAATAGCTACGGAAGTTAGCTCTCTGCCTGGGACAGTGGGGAGAACTACGGCACACGTGCTGCTGCACCATTTGTTATCATTGAAAGTTCTAAAAGATTCACCATCACTGACCTAGGATATTTGTTTCTTCTCCTGTTTCTTTCTTTATTAAATCGTCTCTCTATACCACTGCATTCAAGGATATTTATTTTATACTTTGGGCTACAATCCAATACTACTCTATATATGTTCAAGCTGTTTCAGCATTGGCCACTGGGAGCTCTTTCAGTTGGCGCCTGTGTTCTTTTCATGCACCCAATCATTGTGTTTTGCATTGTTTTTGAGCATTGCCTTCCTTCTGGCACCACTAAATGCTTGCAGAGTTGCTGCCCTGATCCTGTCATCAGTCATTTTGCTGAAAGATCTTCATTTCCCTTTTACTAAAGAATATTAGAAACCAAAATTTAGGTGCTGGGTGTGTTTGTTACTACTGAGAGATCTAAGACCCTGCTGCTGATGGAGCAAAGAAACATATGTGCACATATTAACCAGCATATATACATGTATTTTAAATACAGTTGAGTGTCACTTAAGGAAATATGTTGTTATTTGCTTTCATCATTGAGTGAGCATCAAAGGGTACACTTACCTGTGCATCTAGGTGACATACTCCTAAGGGACCACCCTTGTGTATGGGACCTACTATTGACTGACACAGTGATATGTGATATATAACTATACTTCATTTATTTTAATTTATGGATCTGGTACAGGGTCTCACTACACAGCTCAGACTCCTAGTGATCCTCCTGTTTTCAGCCTCCCAGTGCTGGGCTTACAGGCCTGCACTACCATGCCCAGTCTTGGTGGCCAGCTCAGCATGGGGTCAGCATGCTATGCGCATGATCAAACCCCAGTGCCTGCTCTTGCCTAAGCAGGCGCTTACTCCACTGAGCTATCTCACCAGCCCTATGATTTCATTTTAGATGAACCCTTCAGAATATATTTTTACTAAGCACTGGCTCATACTGGCTTCTGTAACTCTAATTCACTACTGTGTGGATCATTCTAGTCTTTCCTCCTTGGTTTTCTGTGACCTCTCACTCCAACAAAGAGAAATTTGCCCATACCATCTGCCACTTGTTTAATTCTAGTATGTGTATGTAGTGATTTCAGATTGTTTGCTTGTACCCCAGAAGCAAGCTGTGCCAACTGAAATTCTTTGTCACAATCTACATTTCATCCTCA
This sequence comes from Octomys mimax, assembly GCA_002564305.1. Classification (NCBI taxonomy): domain Eukaryota; kingdom Metazoa; phylum Chordata; class Mammalia; order Rodentia; family Octodontidae; genus Octomys; species Octomys mimax. The sequence goes on along the minus strand of NDGM011014463.1, from coordinate 4,966 downwards.
GATTCCCTCAGAATCTGTGGGGGGGGGGAGGAAGGGTGGCACCAAGTATATGGTCTTTATTTAGGCTATTTGTTTTTCGTATATGGGCATCCAATTTTTGCAGCTTCATTTGTTGACAAGATTATCTTCTCTTCATGGAATTGTCTTTACTCCTTTGTAAGAAGTCAGTTGACTGTGCTTATGTAGGCCTATTTCTGGGCTCCCTATTCTGTTCCATTCATGTGTATGTGTACTCTTTCAGCAATAGTTCACTGTCTTAATTGCTGCAGCTTTATGAAAGGCCTTGCAATTGGGTAGCACGCGTCCTCCAACTTTGTTATTCTTCTCAGTTGTGTTGGCTATTCCGAGTGCTTTGCCTTTCCATAATCGTAGAATCAGTTTTTCGATATCTACAGAACAGATTGCTGGGATTTTAATTGGAATTTATTGGCTCTACATATCAAATAACATACTGGACCTCAAAAACTTTACACTATTATAAATAGATCTCAATAACTCTGGGAATATATGTTTAAAGTCTCCTAGTTCAAATCAAAAGCTAAGACCTGAGGTCCTTTTGACCTGAGGTCTCCTTTTGACCTGAGGTCAAAATCAAAGGGCACGTTGACATTTTATGCCAAAGAAAACAGCATGTTTCTTACTGATCAGCATCTCTCATTGGCTTTTATGACTTCAACAACTCAATTCAACCATCCTGTATCAGATGCTGTTCTCAGCATGAGAGTAACAGGAGCAAAATCAGTGTGGTCCTTTTTCTGACACCTTACAGCCTGGTATCAACCCCAATATAAACAAGGGTAGTATGTGTCATGCAGGGACATGCAGGATGCTGTAGCCCAGCACTGTCCAGGAGAAATAGAAGTTATATATGCAACTAAAAATTGTGTAGCAGCTCCATATAAAATAGTAAAAGAGGCATGAAATGAAATGTAGCTTCTTACTTAACCCCATGTATCCACCCTACCCTCATTTCAGATGTAACCCGTGTAAAACATTGTCACTGATAAATCCAGTTCTTTTTCTTGCACCTCCTCTGCAAACACTGACCTGTGTCACGCATCTGAAGTAGGACTTGCCACGTGTCCAGGTCTCAGGGGCCACGTCCAGGCAGTGACCACTGAGTTGGGCAGTGCAGTTCCAGAAGCTGAAGAAGGCACATCTTGCTGAGGCTTGAAGGTTAAGGAAGTTAGGAAAAGGGATGGGGTTATATATTTTAGGCAGAGGGTACAGGTTGGGCAAAATCTCCAAAGCAACTGAGTTTGCAGTGTATTCAAGGTCCTGAAAAATACTGAGCGACTGGAGCTTGGGAGGGAGTGGTGGCAGATGAGCCGGAGAGGCGAGCAGGGTCTGAAACTAGGAAGAGGCTTTAAAACCGTGTTACAGAATTTAGATTTATCCTGAAAAGAATGAGCAGCCATGAAAGATTTAAGCATAAAATTGACATGAGCAGTTTGGCTCTTTTTGAAAAGTCACCCTTCTATCACAGGAAAAGTGGACAAGGGAATTTTCCTTAGAATGTAGCCAGGGTAGGGTACTAGTTAACCAGGGCATTTGTGTCGCAGAACAGCCACTCATAGCCATGTGATCCTACCCAAGGAAGGTAAGTCCTTTAGCTTCAATTTCCTCACCTGTGAAATAAGAAGAGTTGTTACTGGTATTGAATAATTGATGTGAAGCATTAGGCACACCACATTTAAGAAATCTTGTTCTTGCCCAAGCCTGGAATAGTCTCTTGTAAGATGAATCTATAGCCTTCCTCCTCTTCCTCCTTTTTTCTCCTCCTGTATTTCTGCTTCTTCTTATTTTGTTTTCTTTTGAACACCCTATTTAGAAGAGCTAAGAATGGAATGATTTATGAAGTTTTGAAATGAGGATTATTAAATTCAGGTATTAAATTAATGGACCGAATTTTTCTCAGGAACACAGAGCCACCCACTTCTTCCCCATCCCTAGTGATGTGTCCTCAACCCACCGGTCTGTATCCATGAGGGAACCTCATTGTGCAAAACAGAATGAAACCTTTGCACGCTCTCAGTAATTCTTTCAGATTAAGTGGTAAGACAATAATGTATTAGCAGTTGTCTTTATTTGGGAGAGATTTGCTTTAAAATGCAGGCTTTTAAAGTTTTTAAGCTGTGCAGAGCAGAGATTTGTAAGGTTTCTGGTGCCAAACTGAAGAAGAGACATGAAAATAGGTCCACACTGAGTCCTGTCACTTCCCTGGGTGCGTTCCCAGAATACCCTGTGGCACAGCGTCATGACTCCCTTGCTACTCTGTTCATGGCCATAAGACCCAACCCTTCCAGGATCTGGAGTCTTGGGTAAAGGAAATAAATGGGACGATGGTCCGTAACAGTTTCTTGGAAAATAGCCTGTTAGTCACAACTCTTACATAATGAGTAACCCCCGTGTGGCTAGAAGCTTTCAAGGGGTTATGGGAGCTTTGTTATGTGTGGCCCAGCCTTTCACCTTACCCCAAGAGACGTGAAAATCTATACTGAATGTGAGCGACAGTCTTCATCTTCCTTCCAAAGAATATCTTGTCTACGGTTTAAGTTTCTGGTCAATAAGAGAACATAATAACATTTGATTCCTTCTCATTGTACTTGTAGATGTCTTGAGTATTTCTAAAGCCTTTCAAATTACTTTCAATTAAAAAAACCCCTATGACCCTGAGGTGGAAATGCCAGGTTTTAAAAGTATGTTTAATCCTCATCCGCTTATTATTCTTCTAGCAATAGTGAGGCTTTAAAATTTGCAGTTTTTTTCTTTCTATGCACACTTCAGGAAATTCAAAATAGGGAAGAAAGAAAAATACAAGGGAAATAAAAATTCTAAACTTTAGTATATCACACTATTTTTCACTTTTAAAAATACTAGTTTGCATATCTAATTGAAACCCACATCTACACTGGTGTAATTTGATGATAAAAGAAAAAAAGACTGTGTTTAAGGATCCCGGTTTATGAGTCAGATCTGAAATGAATTCGGCATTTTACATTTGATGCTACATTTCTTGCATACGTTTGTATTTGATATGGTGTACTTGTAGGACTTTGATCATTTTGGTTTTGATTAGCTGTGTAAAGGCTTAAAAGGTTTCTTGAAAACATTGCTAGGTTTTTGCTATTGCAGGAATTTTGTATAACGTAGATTAAATACATTACTACTCCGAGGTTCCCAAGTCCTCCAATGTTATCCCAATCATTTATTTCTATGTTCTTGCCCTGTGTTTGTGCTAAGGTTGTGTTTATTGTAGATTTAACCTGCTAGATTGCTTCACGCAGGAAAAAGATCTTTAAAGATTTGCAATCGATACAGATAAATACACCTACATGTAGAGGACTGTACGAAAGTCAGTGGAATGCATTACTTTTAATTCAGGGTGTTTGACAAAAGATTCCTTTTTTTCCATAGTAATTATTTTATCTTTCCCAACTGAGAGCTGCTATGCTGTTAAAATAATGGCCTAGGGCATTTTATATAGCATGTGTTTAAATGGTAGGAAAGTGTATCAGTGCTTTGCTGTTGGAATTTTTTTCTAATTGATTAACTTGTTCCACATTAATATTTATTAGTTTTAATATAAGAATCAGTTTTATCTTCAAAAGGCAAAAGATAAGCACTTTTCCAAGAGTTTATCCAGAAAAAAATATCCCTTCCGAAGGGATTTTCAGTGAAAGTTTCCCAAAGTCAGTATGTTTGCAGGACTTAAATCCATGGTGGAGGTATTCTACTTTTGGAAACAAATTCTGAGCTGATAACCCCAAATATGAGTGGGAGATGGAAAATTTTGGCCTAGGCTCAGAGCATATTTATATTAATAAATTGTTTTAAACAACCTAAAAATATAAGGATAAGAAAACTGTTAAATTCTGGGAATTTTTACTTGATCGTTACAAAGAACTCACAGAAACGTGAAATTGCTTATGATTTAGTGTTATGTAAAAAGGAAGAAATGCAAAATTTTATCTAGGGTGTAATTACATGTAATTTAAAAATAAAACTATACTGGGGCCAGTGAAATAGCTCAGCAGTCTAAAGCGCCTGCTTAGGCAAGCTTAGGCAGATACAGGGGACCAAGGTTTGATCCAACCCCACCCTCAGGGCAGGCTGAGCCAGCCAAAAAAAATAATAATAAATAAAAATAAAATTTAAAAAACTATACTGAGACAAGGATTCATATTTATATTCAAAAATATTATTCATATCTTTCAACTAATCATATGCAAAAATCTTTTGAGTTATGAGTAAAATTTTTTATACTTGAACATACATTATTTTCTAATGACAAAGGGTAGAAACCATTAGTTAAGAATGTGCCTTTCCTATAGTGGATAATAGACTTTGCACTGTCCATTCTCAACTCTGGTGAATCTACCCTGTCTTTACACAAGTATCTTCCTGCACTCCCTTCTGCCTCCTTCCACACCAGCTGCCAGCCTCAGCCAGACTAGGGGACACCTCGCCTCCACTGGGAAGGCTTGCTTGGGCTATACCAGAAAGCTGTCACCTTCCCCTTCTGACTCCCCCAGCAAAACCTGCCTTCCTCAAGAACCTTTGTGCATAGTGTGGGGTTCAGCTCGATGTGATTTGCAAGTGTCTGTGCCAGTGAAGCCCAAGCCTCCCTCTAGCCCTGGGAAGCTACATTGTGCTGTCTCAGTGCTGATACTGATGGTTATAAGTGGGCAATGACTGCCTATGAAAGTGTAAACATTTTCTGATTGTTCTTTACCATTATTTTTTAAAAAAACACATTTTAATATATTAAAGTGTCAGGCCGGAAAAAAAAAAGTGTCAGGCCGGCCAGATAGCTCAGTGGACTAAAGCACCTGCTTAGGCAGAGCGCAGGGCTGGAGGTTCGATCCCTGATGTGCCGTGCGGGCCCTACCCCTGGGGTGCACTGAGATGGCAATTGAGACTGGGCATGGTGGTGCATACCTGTAATCCCAGCACTTGGGAGGCT
>NDGM011014454.1:0-13772 GCA_002564305.1 Octomys mimax | reverse complement strand
TGGTTAGATTTCTAAACTTCTGTGTAAAAATATGTAATTGTTTATTCCTATTTTTAAAAATATTTTTTTATTTTTTTAGTTTTATTTTCTTCATATTCTGTATGGACTCAAAGGTTAACATATCATTACTAGATGGAAAATAACTGTTCCATGTTATGCCTGTGTTGTTTTATATTCAGCAAGATAGTGAGATTAAGCTCAACTGCTTACGTTGTAGGATAATAACAATAAGCTTCTTTTCTGGAGAAGATAAGTTTGCAGACCAAAAATTAGAGGAAAAAGGAGGGCTGCAAGAACAGCCAACATTTTGGCCCTTGCCTTTCAAGGTCAGTGTGGACTCAAAACAAGAAAACCTGTACTGTAACATCCTGTAACTCAGTGGTGTTCCAAATTTTCTGATCAAGGAGATTAGGAGCCCACAGAGGAAAGCAATTGATGATGTAGAGTGTGCCTGAGGAGAGTCACATGGAGAGGGAAGATTCTCTCAGGCTTTCACAGCGAGCACATTGGCCAAGCAATGGCCGTGACTCATCCACATGGCTGACATTGACAAAGGATCTGCAAACTGCAAGACAGAGTTTCAGGGTAAATCTTGAGGGGATTTTGACTGGCCATATCAGATACAAAAGCTACATTTCTTGTTATATAGGTCTTGCTTTATCTTAGTGTTAACCACCTAGCTGAAAAGTATAAAAACAAAGTATAAAAAGCAAAACCATATTAATATGCTGAGCTATAAAAGGCTCTAATCAAGAACTTCTGACATTGCCAGTCTTATGTAAAATCCACTACTATTATGGACTGCTGGACTGTATTGGAATATTTTGCTGAATTCATGCAATTATAATATTTAAATGACAATGGAACATGCTTGTATGACAAAACTAAACAAAAAGGGGATATATATATATATATATATATATATGAAGAACCATTTTGTATCTGTATATTTAAAATAGGATAGATATACAGCTACTTTCTCTTAATTCATTGAATAGAAAGATTTGTTGTAATAGTCTTTGTGGACAGGATATCATGTTGCATCTTGTACAATGAATAACCACTAAGACAACAATATGTCATGTATTAAGTATTGAAACTGTCCTACTTATCGGATTTGAAACTGTCTTACTACTATTTGTTTCTCAATAAAGTTATTTTTTTTAAAAAAAGAAAGTACCTAAGTTGAGTCAGATTTGATTCTTTTATAGTTGTCTCACAGTTTTTCTGTAATATACAGATGCTTTTGACTAAAATCATCAAGCATACATCTTAGCATATTGCACACCACAATTGCTTATGAAGAGAACTTTGTAGATGAGTTTGTAAATGAAAAGATTCATTTGTCTGGCAGCAGTCAATCTTATCTATGCATTGAAAAATTTTATTAACTCTTACATTCTGGAAATTAGGAGGCAGGAATCTAACTTTTTATCTCTTATTTACATGACCTTGAGTTAGTTGCATTGTCTCCTCTAAATTTCAGTTTTCACCCTTGTATAGTATGTGGTAATTCTCTTTAATACTTTTAAATATAAATTATTACATCTATACTGTCTCTTAATACTCATGATGAGTTGTAAATGTGATTTCAAATGATGTTATTTTATTATCATCATCATTATGCTCATAAATCACTAGTTTTTTCATAAATTCTTTAATTACTTTGTAAACATTTACTGGTATCTAGAAAAGCATTGAGGTGGATACTGAGACGTTATGAGAAAATTTTTTCACAAGGTCTATGCCTGTCAATGTGCTTGTACTCTGGCTGGAGTAATGAGTCACATATATGTGTGTCTGCAGATAAAAGGGACAGGGAGCAACACAGAAAGTCAAATTAGTTTTAGTTCCATGCTAATGGGAACCTTCAATAAAGAGTGATGTTCCTGAAATCTGGATCTCAGCTGAGGTAAATTTTGAGGTCCTAAATCACTTTGTAAGTGGGTCTTGTGAAGGGACATTAATATGCATGGACCCATAGAACACCATCTATTTGTATATCCTTGTGTCTTTTAGTGTGGCAGAGACTGTGCTCTCTAAATTGCATAATATTCTTAGGTATAATAGGAAATACATATTTTCTCTTTATTCTCAATTGTTGGCCTAAACCCTTGTCTCTCTCCATCCTGCAATATGAGGCAGTCACAGCAGGTAGAGTGATTTCTCGAGTTCTGAGTTCTGAGAAGTATTGATACACAAGGAAGGGAGTACAAGAAATCTTGGAGTTATAGCCAGCTGATTGGGGCTGTCTTAGTTCCTTTTCTCACTGCTATTACAAGACACTTGATACCCACATGTTAAAAAAGGAAAGTTTTTTTATGGTTACAGTTTGTAGAGGATTCTGTCCATAGTCTGCTACATGTCCTTCCACAATCCTAGGCAGAGTGGCATGGCAGAGAAATATCACAGAAGAGGAACAGTCCATGGCAGAACAGCCAGAAGCAGTAAGCAAGCCTCCTTTTCCCTTTTATCCCATCTAGGTATCAAGCCTTTACTACAGTACCATCTGCACCCAGGGTGGATCTTCTTATTATCCACACCTACAATCATTACAAATCATGCAGTGGACTAATTTAGTACTGCTCACTCTTAATCCCAGCATTACACAATTTAGATACAGCCAGCTCTGAAAAAGCCTGCCTATGCATGCATGAGACTTCGGGGGAATGTGTAGATATGAGCCATAACAGAGGTATCAGTGACATCATGGGACTTGAAACCAGGATTTGAAGAGGGGGACGTATTGTAGAACTGAGTCCTGAACACATGAGATTTGACAGCAAATCCAGGTTGATGGAGTCAGCACTGAATGGAATTGTAGGGCAGCTAGTTGATGTCTGGAGAGTTGGAAAATTAGTTATTGTCAGAAAACAGAGCAGACAGTTTTTCATTAATTTGGCAGACACTTGCTTTAAAAATAGTGTTACTTTTCTAGTGGAAAGGAAGTTCACAGCAGTAACTCCCAGATAAAGATGTGTCTCTGTATAATTTTAACCACAATTGGAGAGAGCCAAGTATATAGAAGATTGGATTATAGGACCTGTGCAACTGATAAGAAAAGCACTGAAAGAGATCCATAGCAAGTGTCACAACAGAGAATCCAGGCTGGAAGTGAAAGGGAAACTGGAGGTGGCTTGATTGTATAGTCACAAAACACATTATAGCAACAAAACGAACAGCTTCATCCAATACAATGTACATGGTCTGGAAATTGAACTATCACTTTTCTGTGGGGTCATATTTTACCAGCAAGATATCTCAGGACAATGTTTGTGGAAAAGGCTTGAGAGACAGAGTGTGTGATCTGGTCAGTGACATCTAGTGACCCGGTGTGTTTTACAGGGTGCACAAGCCTGATTATGGACAAGGTTGCTTACCTCGTCCCATCTTCTTTACCAGTGGGGAAGGTGAGGGCTACGTCTTGAATTATTACAGGGAAATTGTACATGTTGATGTACTTGACTTGAGTTTTGTCTGGAAGTCAAATACAACAGAGAGGAGAGACAACGGAGGTTTTTTCACTCACAGAGGATGGGGGAAACAAGGAGTGGGGAGAAAGCAAAGAGACCAAAAGGGAGGAAGATTTTAGTTGTGGGAGGGAACACATTTATTCCAAAAGCAATCGACTCAACCAGTTGTTTTCAGTATTTTGACTATTGCCAGGGAAAGAAATAAAACATAACAGAATTCTTTTTTTCTCCCTCAACAAGTCCCCTAGTGACAGATTATGCCCAGAGAGGTGCAGCATGAGTGTGTGTGTGTGTGTGTGTGTGTGTGTATGTGAGAGAGAGAGAGAGAGAGAGAGAGAGAGAGAGAGAGAGAGAGAGAGAGAGAGAGACCAGCAGGCTGAGTGCTGTTGCAGTGGAGATGGAAGATCTCCACACTCTTCCAGGTGATCAGGAGTTATCAGAGGGCATGGATAAGGGCAGGCACCCCAGGCACCCCCTCAGACAATCTCCAGAGTTAGATAGAAGGCATTTATACCCAAGAAATATCAGGGTCCACAGCCAGTGTCTCACAGGCTTTGTGAATTTTTGTTATTAGTAATGTTTTATTTACTTAAGCCTGCTCTCAAGGAGTTCAAATACTCTGCAAAGATAAAGCAAACATCCTGCCTTTTGTAATAAATTCTCTCAAGCCCATGGTTTATAGCACATGGTGGGTGATTATTAGGCCATTTTTTGTGTTTGGTTTTATTTTTGTTTATTTGCTTGTTTTACAAAAACAAATGTGGAATTGCAGTATGAGGATAAGACCTCAGGCACCAGTCACCTGAGTCAGCTTTTCTGGCCCATGTGCCATTAGCTGAGCAAGAATTTCATATAGCGCTAACATTCTTGTGTCTGGCTAACACACTAACTGCTCAAGAGACCCCACTTTTTAAGCTACAAGGAAACACACTATGTCATCTATTTTGGTTCTTCACTTGAGCTCCTACCTTAAAGGTTGTTTCTCTTATTTATTTATGGATGTCCCCAAAACTTCTGTCCTTATTGTATTGGTCTACAGTGGTAATTTAAAACCCAAGGGAAGAAGGGAGGAAGGGAAGGAGATAACATTTTTTTCTTCTTTGTCATTCACATTAAGGGACAGAATGAGTAAGGCAAGAATATTTTTCTAGAGTGATGTCCAGACCACGTGAATATAGAAAATGGTGGTTATGTGAGATATGACTTGAGATATGATGACACTTTCAAAAATATTTATTTGTTTATTTAGTACAAGATCTTGCTACATATCTCAGACTCATAGTGATCCTCCTATCTCAGCCTCTCCAGAGCTATGATTACAGGTGTGTGCCACCACACACGGTTTCAGTGGTTGGCACTGCATGTGGTACTGCAGATTGAACCCCAGCCTTTGCTCTTGCCAGGCAGGCACGTAGGCCACTTAGCTGTCTCCCCAGACTGAGACATGACACTTAGTCTGGGGAGGAAAATCTCTGTATGCACTGTTCATCAAAGTGTTCCTGCACAAGGGATCTTCTCATCAATGCCACCTCACTTCCCTGCAAAAACTTATTAGCTGGCATCCCGAAGGTGAGTGAGACTGACACACTCTCCTATAAAAACCCTCTTCTGGGGGTGCTGATCCCAAGATCCCTTTTCCTCTCTCCACCATGGATTCCTTGATGTAGAGAAGTAGGTGAGAATAGGTGAGGAACATTTTGCACCTAGAGATACAACACGCAGGACTAGCAAATAGACCCTTCTATTTCACTAGGTGATAGTCTGTTTTTTTTTATAATGAACTTGTGTGAACTATTCATATTAAAAAGAGGTCAGTTACTAAGAGCGTGCAGTCAACATTTCAACAGTTAACCACTATGCTTTCTAGAACAATTGCTAGTATTTATAACTATTTTTCTCATGTTTATTAGCAATGTACATAATGGCATAAAAGGGTGTTGAAAGAACATGTGTTCAATGAATTTGTGCACAAATGCATGACTTCATGCTTACCACAAATGCTACACCACTTAATAATCTGACCTTCAATCCACAACCTGAAGAACACTAATATAATGCAAGTCAACCCATTCACACATCCTCTTGAACACCAGATTAAACAATTTCACCGTATGAGGTTTTACTAGAAGTTGAGTTCTTAATGATCATCTCTGTGTTTTGTTTGTTTGTAAAATTGGCCAATAGCTTTGTAAACAGAACTTGTTGTATAGATTTTGCTCTTAAAAGTCTACTCACTATTTCAGTATCCCTTGCAAGCTGACAGCAGAACTGGCAAAATGTCAAGAATGATGTAGAAAAATGCCAATACAGGATATTCTTCAACAGAAGGAATGCATCTTTGGAAGATTCCCAGTCTGGACTAATTAGTGTTCTTTCTGAGTCTTTCACAAAAATATCTTAGAGCTGCTTTTATTAGTTGTTTTATCCATAGCATAGAAATCCTGCCCAGGCTTTTGGCTTGGCATTAATACAGTGATACCTGCGCTGACAATTCCTGTCCTTTGACTGGAAAATGGATTTCAAGAAGACTCATTGTTAGCTAGTGTTACAAGAAATTGGCTCCTCATCATAGGGTTTAGACTTTGAAAAGATTTTTTTCTGGTCCTAGAATATGGATGGCACTGGGGGGGAAAAAGGGTCCTGTTATTACCTGGAGTTCTGTGTCTCAGCCCAGAACTCCACAGTAGGGAAGTCATGAGTGTTTATCTCTCTATGTACTGTTCTTCAAAACCTACATGTACACAGGGACCTTCTCATCAATACCAGCTTGCATCTCTGCAAAAATGTGTTCACTGGCACCCTGAAGGTGAGTGAGACTGACACACGCTGCTGTGAAGATCCTCTTCTGGGGTCCTGGCCTCTATCCCCCTTTGCCTGTCTCCATCCTAGATTCACTGATGTAGAGAGTAGTGGAAAAAGATGAGCAACATTTTGCACCTAGAGGATTTGAACTTATTCTGCAGCTATACCCTTTGTTAAAATCCATTTAATCTGTACAAGGATGAACAAATAATAGATTCTCCGTATCATATGTGCCCAACTTTTCCTTGACCTGGAAGACAAAAGTAATATTTACTTTCTAAATAGTAACCTTTAGATGTATTATATTTCTCTTTTAATAATTATAGATCATATTTGTGTAACACTTTTTATAACATATTTTCAAACATTTCATTTGATCCAGCAGAGTATGGTGAGAAGAAAGGATAGATATTAATATTTTTTTCCATTTTGAATTAGAAAACAATTAGATAGTAGAAGATATGGCCTTAAAAAGTCCAATAGTGACAGAAAAATGAGAACCATAGTCTACTTACTTTGAATTTCCTTATGTACCATCTCTGATGAAAATAGAGGGCACAGTCTTCTGCCCAGTAAACAGATAGTTGCTCCCTGGTAATGAGGTCCATATTTCTCTTAATCTCAAAGGAGGTGTTCCAAAACTGGAGGATGTAGAGATTAAGCAAGACAGGAATAAACTGCAAGGCCAGAGAATGGATGGAGGTGAACAGATGCGGAACTGAGCAAACAGGGAGAAACAATATATGAGATCAAGAAACAGATTTGTCACACTTAGCTGAATACACCTTGAAAAGACACCTGTTACATATTTCAAATCGTTGATAAGACTGAGAGGTTATTCCATGGAACTTACTTTTCAGTCATCCTCACCTGTCACCTTTACTTATATTTATTTGTGATTCTGGCCACCTCATTTTAGGCGGCCCACATAGCAGTGCTCAGCTAGGGCCTTATCTAGTGCTCTTTCTGTGTTTCAGTGCACCATCTTGTACTTCTCTACTATGTCAAGGGAAGCACATACCTGGGGTTTCCATCCATCATCCCAGTGAGAAGTAGTTTGAAAAATCTCAATCTGACCTGCAGCTGAGCCTGTGGCAACCCAGCAAAGGCAGAGCCGATTCACAGAAGCAAGAAATGTCGGTGTTTACTTGTTTGCTGTTGTAGCCCACTAAGACTAGGCAGTCGTTGGTGATAACTGAACGATACCCATGGCACAGACACAGGCTAGGAAAGCGTTACCAAGTATGTTAGCTCATTTGGACTACAATAGCAAAATGCAAGCTATATGCAAGTTGGTTCATAAACAACAGAAATTTATTTCTTCTGATTCTAGAGCCTAAAAGGTCCAATATCTAGACACTACCAAATTCCTTCTGATAAGAGTTGGATTTCTGACTCACAGATGGCACCTTTCAGCTGTGTCCTCACATGAGGGGAGGAACAAGAGGCTCCCCAGTAGGAACCTTTCTGTAAAAGGACTATTTCCTTCATGTTGCTCTTCTCTCATGATGTAGTCACCTCTCAGAGGCCACACTTTTTAATATTGTCATATTGCATTTTGATAGATCAATGTGGGAATTGGGTGGGGCACAAGCATTTGGATTACCCAAAGAGTAATGACATTCCAATTAGGGAATTGTAGTAGTAGTAGTAAATAAAGCTAAATTCAGTAGTAAACCCAACTGGATGTAGGGAAACAAATAACATAAATGAATAAAACTACTTTATAGATAGTAGCATTATTTGTCCCTTCTATGGCTCTTTCCACATGCTGTAATACAACTGGTGTGCCTAGCTGGCAGGTGTACCCATAGGAGCAGGGCTGCAAGGAGCATGGAAGAAGGAAGCTCAAGCTTGACAGGAGAGAAATGTAATGGGTGTGGCTCATGGACAGAGGGCCACAGAGCCTGCTCCTGCCCCTCTCCGAGGGAAGCATCCCTGGGATAGCATCAAAGTCTGCATATTCCCATCACGTCATGGTAAAGAAAGGCTTTGACCAAGTTTGGGCTCTGCAACAAAGGCAAATGAGGAACATCTATAGAAGCAAAGAAATAAGCCCATGTAAAGAGTAAGATCTTCCTGATACACGAATCTCTACACTTCTAGCCCCTTTATATTTCTCATTTAAACTGGGGCCCTTATCTGATACAACAAAGAAATAGAAAGTACCTCTGGGGCACTGGCATACAGAAGAGCAGCCAGGCTTTGATCAGAGGTTTGCTGAAGGAATGTCCACACCTTGATTGGCATTGCTGTAAGACTGGACATGGCCCAGGAGCCCCCTCCATGCAGGAGAGACCAAACATGGACATCTTGAGGATGCCCCTGCCCCTAATGTGTGACTTAAAGGCACTCACATTATGAAATTCAGGGTTTCTTTATTGCCCAGGACTTCTCTACCCCTCAGCCCCTGCCACTGGGTATGTCAGAGATCTATGTGATTGCCTTCTCCTGCACTGCATCTTAGACCAGTAAGTTATTTCTCTATCTAGTAATCTAAGCTTTGTATCTTGAAGAAACATCTTTACAATATTAAATATGTGAATGTTACCTTTCTCTGGTCACATCAATATAGATTTCATATATACAGAGTGCACCAAAATAGCATAGACTTACTTCAGGAAAAGAAAAATAGTATGATGTGTTTTCAACAGATGGTGTTACCTTTGTATGGGGGACCCTAGAGGATGTCATATATCACAGAAAACCCACTACACTGCCAGCTCTTAGAGAAGAAACTGAAAATGCATAAGCAGCGATCACAGTGACCAAGGTTACCCAAGCGGCCATTGGCCATATTAATAAATGTCTTGAAGCTCATGGCCACCACTTTGAGCACCTCTTGTAAATACAGAGGTGAAAGATAACTTCTATTAATCCCATTATGTCCCATAAATTGGGATTAAAATATTTATATGAGTTTTGCTTTCCCTGAAGTGTGTATACATTTTTTGGGAGATTATATATGGTGAACATAAATGGAAACTGACTATGATACACTTAAATATGTGGGCTCTGCTTATTACTTGGAATGGCACTTTGGAGATGTCTCAAAAGTCTCATAGACAGAGTGGACAGTGGGTTATACATGGTAGTGATTTGGAGGTTCCATCTTATTTAGCAATGTGAAAGATGAAATTATATAAAGTATATATCAAGAAAAATGAATAAAATTCTATGTAATCTAATAATAGGGTCCAAAGAATGGAAAGACTTTATTAGAGGGTATTTGGAAGGGATTGAAAAGCCAAGAGTGTTCACAGTCCTGCAAACTTATAAGTAAGATAGTGGGGAACATTTTTGAGTGTCACAAAGTGACAATACTATTGGAAAATGATATGTTAAGAATCAGAGTTCTCATCACATTGGACTACTGAGTAGTCTTCAGGGTCTTGGGAAGATCAGTATCATGTGGTGGTAAGGATGAGTGAGGAAGAACAAGGTAGGTCCGGCAAAGGTCGAATGTATTTTCTTTTCAGAAATCCAGTTAGGCAGCGGCCCTTCTTTCTGCTGTATTCTGAGTGTTTGCTTACGTGGCCTTCTTCCCCACAGGATGGAGCTATCTTGGGCACAGGCACTGTGCTTTTTCCTTTTCACACGAGCAGCATCTAATGCGGCGTCTAGGACACAGAAGCATCCACAATCAGTTTCTAATGAGTGGTCAGTAGTATTTGCTCGTGGGCGCCCGTTGGCAGACATCACTGCTAGTGAAAGCGCCTGGGAAGCGTGGTCTCCCAGAGAGGTTCTGTGAAAGCCTTGCCACAGCTCTCTTTTGCAGCTCTGGGTGACGCACTGCCAGAGCTGTGAGCTGCAGAAACCGCAAGGACAATTTTAAGTCATCAGGATGTCATTTGCTTAAATGAAATAACTAGTCTCTTGCTGGTTGGAAATCAAGTGTATTCTTGTCATCAGAGAGATTTCGGTGCAGAGACCGGTGAAGGCCTTCCAGGTTTGAACAGAAGCTTTTAACACTCCTTCCATAAGGTTTGGATTTGGATCCACATTTAAAATGGAAAATGCTATTTAAAAATATCTGATAGCCCATTAAAGTTCATCGTTCTGTCATGTCACCGTCGCCTCTCAAAGGCAAGTGCTCAGCTGCTCTCCTCTCAGCTGGAAGCACCTTTTACCCGACACAGCAGACAAAGGCTGATTGTCTCTTCCTGAAGGGGTATGATCTTCCTATCTCAGCCCAGGTCACTTTTTAGAATGCATTGTTCCAGCGCAGCTAATTTCAGTCTGATCATTTTCTCCCTTTCAGTCTTGTAAAAGAGCATCCATTTTGCAACTCTGAATTCCATTCTGATTTTTTTTTTATATATATATTTTGCCTTTCCTTGAATATTTTTTTCTTTTGCCAGCAGACATGGGTGCAATCTTATGTCTGCCTGCATGCAGTGGAGTACCTGTGTATGTATGTAGGGTGTGCATCTGGATGTAAAACTTATTTTGTGTATGCATATATTTTATAATTAAGGATGTTAAGCATGTATCAGTTCATTTGACCGTAAAACAGAGTCCTGGCAGGGTGCCCATGACCTCTCACAGATGAGTAAGTTACATTTTCACCCCTTATCTTCTTTCCTGTGTGGAAGAAACAGAACACAGAGATATTTCCTGTTGGTCAGGGGAGTTTGCTAGGACTCTGTTTCATTTTGACACAAGGCCCACATGGATGTCATGAATAATTGGTCATGTTAGTGACAGAGAAGTTCTTAGAACTGCAATGTGGTGCCATGGATCAAACAGAAACCCTTCCTCTTTCCCTCCTTCTACATCCTCAACCCTTCCAACCTCCATTCCATCCAAGGTATGTAAGTACTTACTCTATTATTTGCACTTAAGGGTGGTACCATGATGTCCTGCACTGTCCACTTTCTCACCCTTTTCACTACACTGTTATTTGACTCTTATACACGAGGATACTTCCTTAGGCTGAAATCAGCCAGCTCTTCTGAGCCATGCCTCGGTAATGATGCTACCTTGGCATTTTACTTAATTTTCAAACAAGGTATGGTTCATGTTTGTGTGTTCATTACCTACATCAACTTTTAAAATCCTATTTGAACATGTGATCACATGTGAAAACATAGGGTTTTCAATTTTGTGGCAATTATTGTTCAGTGACTGTCCTGAACAACCAGTTCGGGCTTATATTTCAAGAACAAATTTGTTTAATTCAAATGGACACACAATATTTGACTGCAACTTTGATACTCATTAAGACAATATGGAACTTCATATATGAACATATGAAAACCATCACAAATATTTGTAAGTGACTAATGATTTCTCAAAGTATTTTATTTACGAGATCTTATTTCACAATATAATCACTTATAGTATGGACTCCAACTATTACTTCATATTAAAAAAAAGAAGTGTTTGCACAAAATGTGACAAAGCCAGTAAGTAGCAAGTTGGAATTTGGAAAACAAATTCTCCGAAGACAAAATCAGTCTGCTTTTGTTATCACTTCCTTCTCTTTCACCTAGCTCTTCTCCTGAATATTTTAAGTTTCGTGTGCTTGTTCCTTTGTTTTCATGGAAATTCAGGGTATTTATACTAATAATGTTTTTATTTGACATTGCACTCTAATGTGGTCTCTCTGTGTTCTGTGGTTATATAAAAGGTTTCTCTGGAGCGAATGGTTCTTTAGCAAATTTGTGGTATGGTATTTTAAACACAGTCCTTCGAATGAAATTTTAAAAGGTTGGCATGTTAGGGTTGACCTTTACACAGAGTGAATCCAACTTGACATTTCTCATGCTTTAAGATGAGACTTCTCCATGATTGTTTCCTCTCCCCACCCTCCTTCTATAATTATTCCTGATCTCTTAGACTAAAGCTTTGCTTAAATGAAGTCCATTGTACCTACAGTAGCCTCACAGAAGAGCAGGTCAAAGCAATTACCATAACAAAGTGATTGACTGTCTCTTAGAATCCAGACCTCTGGGAAGGGTACTTTTACTGCCTTTCTGTGTCACAGTGGGTGCAGAAAGGGTCCCCCACCGAGGCAGTGTGTCATCTCACACTCACAAAGCAAGCTCTGCAGATGGTGTCATTAGCAGCCAAGTCCTCAAGTTCACTTAAAGGAAGGAAGGAAGACACTGAACATTCAAAGCTGGTACATAAGCATAGCTCTATGCCAGGGTAGACTATGCTATCCTACCCAAATTGGTGGCTCTGCAGAACCTCGAAATCCCACTTTAACTGGAATCATGGTTTTCATGGATATGATCGCTTAAGGTAAAATGAGATCGCATTGCACAGGATGCATCACAATCTATTCTGCCTGGTGTCCTTATAATGGCAGGAGAAGACTACAGCGATACAGACCAGAGAGAAGATGGCTATGTGAAGACAGGGCTGGAAGCTGGAGTGAGCAGGCTATAAGGAAAAGAAGGACAAGGATCACGATCACCAACAATTCCAGCAGCTGAGAAAAAGGTGTGGACTGAATTCTCCTCTAAAGCCTGCAGGGAGAGTGGCTTTGCTCGTATCTTACTTAGATTTCTAGTCTGCACAATTGTAAGAGTGTATACTTATGCTGGTTTAAGCCACTTAGACACAGTAATTTTTATAGCACCACTAGGACATGAATATAAGCTTTTACTCTCAAAAGATTTGTGCTTTTTCTGAAGGGGTGGTATATAGACACACATACATAGACAAAAAAAACAAACAAACCCAAAAATAGAAATGAAAAAAGAGCTCTGGACAATTGTTCCTCTGGTTGCTTAAGCGTGGCTCAGATAATCCAGAGAACAACCTGGTTTGGTCGGTGCAGTGATCATGGCTAGGTATTACTTGAGGTTGTAATCTAAGTAGAACATAGGAAATAGTAAAGAAAGGAGGGAGAGATATTCTAGGGTGAATTCAGTGTGCTTGTTCTTAAATCTGAAGGAGCAGGTAGAGACAGTGAAGAGAAACAGATTCAGAATAGCTTCTAGGTTTTGCCCTGTAGTATTCTAACCCAAGAAGAAAGACATTCACATTTTTTATTGATTACTGATCAAATCCCTTTTCCTTTTCTTTCTAATGTTTTAAAAATATAGGGGTGTCTATATTAATTAAAGGAAAAAAACAGAGCCTTAGTTTTGATTTTTTTTTCTTTTGAAATTGTTCTGGAAGGATCCCTGTAGTTTTGCTTAATCTGCTTTAATTCAACACAATCAGTGAGATGCTGGTACCACGGCACACCAGTCCTCGAGAATGGCATGCCCTTGGATTGCCACTGAGGAATGGATGACCCTGACTCTTCCTGGGAGGCTGGCCCAGGGGTGCCTCCATCAATAGGCCAGTCCTGGTGGGAATTCTGCTGCTGCTCTTGGCTTAGGGATGAGGGTCTGTGCTGTGCACTTGGATTCATAGATACTTGTGGCTACACATTTAAAGGACGAGATTTCTTAGGGTATTTTTTTTAGATGTGAAAGGAGTATATTCAATTTTGACCTGAATTTGAAAAAAAGAATAATATCAAAATAAATAAGACCT
>NDGM011014425.1:0-13869 GCA_002564305.1 Octomys mimax | reverse complement strand
CTCTCTCTCCTCTCTCTCTCTCTGTCTCTCTAAATAAATAAATAAATAAATAAATGTTAAATACAAATATCCCTGAGAGAGTTCACACATTAAACCCAAAATGTCATTTTTACCTCTGAATAAATTACCAGATTCTTTTAAAGAGCGGACCTAATCTTCTGCTCTTTAATTCTCTGAAAATGTCTTCAATTATTTCATCAAGTCCTAGGGCTTCCACCTGAGTGTGAATATCTCTCTCTCTCTCTCTCTCTCTCTCTCTCTTCCTTTTTTTTCTTCAATGGCAGGTATCAAACTAGGACCTCGCATATGCTACTCAAGCACTCTGCCACTAACCTACATCCCCAGCCCAGAGATATTCAGAATTTTCTCTCATGGACTATTTTAGCCAGACCAGGACATTCTTACTGTCTAGTGGGGACCTTTATCTCCTCTCCATGTTCCATGAATACCTCACTCTCAGTGCATCCAGAGTCAACACATCATGGTCCTGGAAGCCTGTGTCTCCTCCCTTCTCAGGGTTCACTTAGCCACACAGTCTCAGTCTCAGTCTCAAGTCTACTTGGGGAAGATTTGAGCATGAGAGACGAGGAATTGGATAAACTGCAATGTGTTCACTTAGCCACACAGTCTCAGTCTCAGAGTGGCTTTCCCTCCTCTTCCCCGTGGTCGCCAACTAAGCCCGACCATCACAGCTCTGCACACCCACATTTCCTCTCCAGCTGCCTGGCTAGTGCAAAAACTTGCCATTGATTGTGCCCTTCTCCAGCTCAAAAATCTTTCATGTGCACTTTGCTTATGGAATTAAAATCAACTCATCTTGTTTTTTGTGTCTACTATGATATGACTTCATTTTCCTACTACTTTCTCATACCTTTTAGTAAAACTAGGAACTAACTCTTCTCCAAAATGCACTTTGCTTTCCAACCTACGTGTGTTTCCTCAAATTGTTTCCTCTACACAAAATATTCTTCACTCATTGCCCATTCCTGCCTATTGAGACACATCTGTCTTCAAAGTCAACTTCAGATTTTACACCCTAAAACAATTCTGGCTCCCCCACTGGGTTATGACTGTCCCACCATTAACTTCCCATGGCATTCACTGTGCCCTGAGAGACTAGTAACTCTGCCTCTGTTCTTGTCCTTGTTCCTTACCATGTGGACACCTCCCCAAGTCTAGGAACAGTGTCACTCACTCTTGCTTCAGCCGCATAGTTCAATTCCTGCACATCCAAAGTACATAATTATTGGAGCATTTCTGAGTGAATTTTGAAGGAGGATCAGGAAGGTAGTGTTGAAGTTTCTGGCTGCTGCAAGAGGAGCTTCTTAGCAAGAAGTGACACGATAGGGTCCTGGAGAAAAATATGACACATTTTGTAATCTAGTCTAAGTCAAGAGGGCCAGGGTCTGGAGGAAAGGACAGTGGGCTCAGAGCACCAGCATCCCCTGGGTGACACACTGCACTGGAAACTCTCAGGCAGAAAGGGTAGCATAAAGCCACTGGCTGCCAAGAGTTCAGGGAACATGTTCAGCACCTGGACCAAAACCAACAGATGAATATTGTAGAAGAGGCAAATGAGTTGGCAATAAAACGAACTAACTGATTCTCCATTTTATACACACTAGATTAAAGTAGCTCTATGTTAGCCTTGTTTGGATTGCTGTAAATAGGTACCCTTGTCCATCAGTTGTTATCAACTCACATATATTTACTGAGTGTGTTTGGTGTGCGAGGCACTGCATGAGATGATAGAGACACAGGGGAAAATAAACAATAACAGCTTTTACTTTCTAGTGGGGAAAGAGAAGTGATAAGTAAAATATAAAATACACAGCTGATTGACCAGTCTTCTGGATACAAATAAAGTGGGAATAGCTAGGTGGATCAAAGTGCCTGCAAACAGGCACAGGGGCCAGGGGTTCAATCCCCACCCTGCTGTGCCAGCCCTGCCCCCAGGGCGCACTGAGATGGCAATTGAGGCTGGGTGTGGTGGCCACCTGTAATCCCTGCTCTTGGGAGGCTGTAAACAAGGGATCACTATGAGTCTGATCTAGTAGTGACACCCTGAACACCCTGTAGACCCTTCCCTAAAATACAAAACATAAATAAATAAATAAATTAAATAAAGCAGGATGTAGTAGCAGTGTAAGCAGAATGGTTAGACCTTGTTAAAGTGATACTGGAGTAAAGGTGTGAAAGAAATGAATATTGATCTGTGGAGGTGTGGAGGAAAGAATATTCCAGATGGAGGAAACTGAGTGTAAATGTCCTGAGGTGAGCAAGGCTGGGTGTGCTGGAGGAACCCGGAGAGGCCAGAGGGGCTAGGATGGTTGGAGGCAGAGTGCAGTCAGAGAAATATCTCCCCAGTCCCAGAGAAACAAACAGACTTCCTGCCTTGTAGCCCATGGCCAAGATTTGGGTATGAAAAATGAGGCCCCTTGGAGAGTCTTACCACTGACATCAGTGGCTGCTGAGACAAGGTTGACCTGTTAGAGAGCGTCAAAGGATGAAGCAGGGAAAACCATAGGAGGCTATTAGAGTATCCTAGGCAAGAGATGGTTATGATGGTGTGGACCAGAGTGGCAGCAGCACTGCTGAGAAGGGAACAGAGCTTACAGAAGTTTGAAAGGCAGTCTTAGGGAATTTCTGATGTGTTAGATCACGGGGCTGAAGGAGAAAAGAGTCAAGGATGATTGCAAAGCTTTTGTCTTGGGCAACTAGTTATGAGAAGGAATAGTCAGAGAGGTTGGAGGCAAGCCAGGAGGGTGGTGGTCCTACAAGTCATAATGAAGGTATTTGAAAGAGGAAGAAAAATTTTAAAAAAGGAAGAAATGAGCAAGTGGCTGAAAGACTGCTTACAGGCCATGTAAGATGAGAACCAAGAGGTGACCTCTGGATTCAGTAGTGTGAAGGTGATTGGCGACACTAACAGGAACAGTCTGAATGTAGTGACAGGATGAGAAAGTCTACTTGGGGAAGCTTTGAGAATGAGAGACGAGGAACTGGATAAATTGTGAGATGATGCCATGCATTCTAAAATGCTATTTTTTAAAAAGCCATTAATTCAGGCTTCTTATTAATCTAAATGGGTGTTGTGACCATAGCAATCTGAGTAAGTCACACTTTACTTGTGAAATCTCCCTTTCAAATGAGAAAAAGATTTTGTGAAATGAGTTTCAGCAATTTTAAGTCTGGCACTGTTAACTGAAGGAAAACAATCACTGCCTTCAGTGAATCTGCGGCTTCAAAGTATTTTTATAGTCAAGATTTTGTCTAGCTTGTAACCTCACACATATGTACACACATACACATGCACAGAAGCACACATATCCCAAAAATGGCATCAGAGTTCCCAGAGTTCCTTGGAAGCAGCATCACTCATTCCAAACACTGACTTACAGTTAGATGTGTGCACATCGTAGCCACCGCTTACCTTACCTTGTGAACGATGTTTCTCTTTCTATAGACATTTGACTGCCTTTTCTACTTATGGACACAAGGTCATTCTGTTGACATCTGGCCACTGGATCTCAGAAAACGTTAAGCTTAATATGAAAACTAGGGCCCAAAACCATGTTAACCTAACGTGTCTCAAGAGCACAGGGTCAAGTTCCTACCAGAACTGCAAAGGTGCTGCTGCCATGACTTGTGCCTACATGTCCCCACAAAGCCTCATGCTGTCACAGGTGGAGTTTTTTCAGTGGTGGCTGAATGGAGCATGTGATGCTGGGATCAAGGGTGTGTGCTTACATTAGTCCATTAATTGGTTTGACACCGTCCTAATCACAGTAGCCTAGACAAGTATAAAAGAGACAGAAGAATGTTGCTATGGTCGCTTGCTTGCTGTCACCTGCTTGCTTGCTGTGTACTGTCTCTCCCCTGTGATCCCCTCTGCCAGACCCCCTGCCTTGGAGTGAGCCAACTGCCTACAAACTATGAGCCAAGTGAACCTTTCCTCTTTTAATGTTGGGTGTCAGGTGTTTTGTTTCAGCAACGAGAAAAGTAACTAAGACAGAATTACAATTTGATTCTCATGTTTTGATGTCATTTTGTTTAACCATTAAAGCCAAGAGTTTCGCCACCCAGGGGCAAGGCCAATTTCCCAGAAGGCTCCATCTCAAACAGACAGAACCAGAGATGCCAGCACAGCCCATGCAGATTCTTGGTCTCATGTTATTTCTCAATTTTATGCTTAATTTGCTCCTTTTGGTTTTATGCATTTTGACACAGCCAAGTGTGTGGGGGGATTTCCCCATAGTCCTTTAAATGCTATAAAACTTTAATATAGAGAGATAAAAACAATAATAAGCCATGCCTCCAAGCCCTCACATTTAGTTCTTTATTTGAGTTAGAAAATAACCAGTTTTAGATACCCATTTGGGTTTTCAAGTATTTATGCTGCTTTAAATGCCCTGTGTCTTTCCTTGACTTCTTCCCCCACCCAGGTGGAAATGATATTCTACTCTTAACTTGGACGTGACTCTCACTGATTGCAAAAAAATAAAAATAAAAAAGCTGGCATCTTTACAGTTCTTACAGCATTGTCATAATGGCCTACGTGGTACATGTGCCAATGTGATTTAACATGGTTTAGAATAAAGCCAAGACGGATGCTCAGTTCCCAATTTTAAGCATACAACCCTGGAATGTCTTTTGGAAAAAATGAAATAAAGCTCCTGGTAGTCTGTTGAGTTAGGCTGTTTTCAGCATAATTACCTTCTTTCAGCTTCCTAATACCCTTAAAATCTCTGAGTATCTTTAATGTACAAAATTCAACAGAAGCACCTTCAAAATAGATTGGTTCTAATTATGCTTAGTATTTGTTTGCTGCTTTATTAAATAGACCACATTTGCCTTTTTTCTTTAAAAAAAAGGAAATTCACTTAACTGTATGTCAGTCACCCAAATTTTAAGTGTACAAATGAAATGGAAAACATTTATTACACAAATTTAATTACAATCCTAAGAAATAAACATGCAAATTAGATAGAGTTCAATCTGCAGATGCTAATCCTCACCCTGATTCCTTGATCTTGCCCCCCCCCCGCCCCCGCATTTCCGTCTGTGTCTCTGGATTCCTAGGGAGCCAGCTAGAGGTCTGGCTTCTCACAGTCGGAGGATCTCTGGTTTAAAGAATGTTATATTTAGCACATCTGGCATAGTAGCAGTAAACAAACACTACTGTCTTTGTAACCCTCTAGTGCAGGGCCCTCCGCCGACTCTGTTCGGTCTTTGCCTTCGGAGCTCCACGTTCGTTACACCTGAAATGACCCATCTCGACCCAAGAGGGGTCCCTAGACGGAAGTTATGAATTACTGTCTCAGAAACCAAACTCTAATGGTATCTAACGTAGGAGAAAATCACTACCTGCAAAATAATGTGATGCTGCAGCTTAAATTACACCTCTACACCCAGGACAACCTTCCACACGACTTTTTATTTCCTTCAGGTTCTCCAAGAGGGAATCGCCCAGCCAAGTCGCCACAGGACCGAGGTTGCTTTTTCCTCCATGTGCAGCCCGGGGCGGCGGCAAGGGGGTAACTGCTCGGTCCTGCACAGACATCTGTTTCTCGTCTGCCTTTACTGTGGCAGAGGAGAAGAAAGTCTTTTGCAAAGGGTGGGAAAGGCACGAATTTTTTTTTTTTTTTTTAATCACAAGCACACACAACAACAAAACTAAGCCAAATAAAGGCAAGGCGTCTCAGAAGGCTGCAGAGAGGATGCATTATTCCGCTGGAGCCGAGCCGGGGCGCAGGGCGGGAGCCGAGAGCGCGTGGGGTCTGGCTGCGGGCTGGAGCTGGGCCCGCGCGTCCCCGGGCACCGCGCGGGAGGGGAGGGCGGAGGGGCGGAGGGCGGGAAGACGGAAGAGGGAGAGGGAGCGGGAAGGAGGGAGCAGGGGCGGGCTGGCGGGGTGAGGGAGGGCGCCCCGCGTGCTGAGGCGCGGCGGCGGCGGGCGCGCAGGGAGGAGGCGAGCGCGGCGCTGTCATGTTCCCTCGCTCGCCCCGGGGGCATCCAGCAGAGCCTCAGCGCGGAAATCCGCGGGGAAATGGCAAACAGGATTGACGGGTTTCACGCGCTCCGCGCTAGACGCAGTCGCTCATTACCATAACCGTCTGCAGCGCGGCGGCGGGACCTGCCGGGACCCTCGGCCACCGCCGACCCGGCCGCGGCCGGGACCCCGAGTGCACGCCGGGAGCGGAGCCCCGGAGCTGAGTGCGGCCGCCGCCCACCCGCGGACCCCGCGGTAAGAGCCTGGTCGGGGACGTGGCCCCCCACGCGGCCCCCGCGCTCCCTCGCCTGGTGCCGCGCCCGGGTCACCAAACGGGCTCGCCGCGGCACATTCTCGGCCGGGGGCCTGGGCTACCCGGGGACCCTGGTGGCCGCTCGGTCTCCATCCCGGGCCGGCGTGAGGGACACCCGGGACAGGACGCGCGGCGCCGGGCAGGTGGGCGGGAAGGGGCGGCCGTCAGGAGCGCGCGTGCGGAGAAAGCAGCCTGGGCCGCCGCCGCCGAGCTGACACCTCGGTCCCCGCCGCTCCGCCCCCGCCTCCGCCGGCCGCCGAGCAAGCCGCGCTGCGGGCGGCGCCCCTGTCCTCGGCTCACCTCGCTGTCCGGCTCACCTCCTTGGCCGCAACTTCGCGAGGGTCCGGTAGGGCAAGGGCGGGAGGCGCGGGCCGGGCTAGTCTGGCCCAGCCCGCCCGCGCCGTGAGTCACTCTCCTGGAATCCTACCTTTGGGGTTTGTTTCCCTTAGAAGGAAACTTAAGACGGAGAATAGCTCATTCTCCAGAACAGGCACTGGGCTCGGCACGGCGCAGAGACAACTTGCCTTTGTTCCTGACACTTGGGGTGTCGACTCCCGCGCCGTGGGGGCCAGGCGCTGCGGCTGTCCGGGAGAGGCCCGGCGGCTGCACAGGTCCGGGGGTGTGTCAGCGGAGCCTCTAGCTTGCAGACAGCCCGCCCGCGGGATATTGGCGGGCCAAACCCCAGGCCCGCAACCCTACTCCCGGCATGGGCCAGGAGAGCCGCCCCGGGCTTGCACCCCGCATCCCCTCGACCTTGTTTGGCCCTGCACCGGCCTGCCCCAGCTCCAGGATGCAGCCTAAAGCTCCTTGCCCCTCTCAACTGCATCTCAGAAACGTGCTTCCCAGGGAGGACAGGTGTACTGCAGGGACCCGCAGAGAAACCACAACTGTCTCTTTGGAAGGGCTGAAGGATTTTGTTCTGTCGACCCAGATCTCCAGCACCACGCCGGCAGGCAAGCATTTGGGATCTTGTTAGGGACCACACTGAGGCCAGGGTTTGATTCTACCTGGGCAGAGTATTTAAGACTGGCCGTGTCAAGAGCGCGTTGGAAATAACCTGACCTTTCTTTCCAAGCTTTCTAGGGTTGAATCAGTCTTCCAACTGCTATAATGCTCTTAATAAAATGTTCTTAAATATTCTTCAATGACAGATATAGGAGGTGGGGGAAGGCAAAAGTGACCTGGCACCACCCCCACACTCCTACCCTGGAGATTAGAGGTGGGCTGAATCCATAGCTCTCCTCCTCTGTTAGTATGCTAGTGAAACTAAGAATAAACCCAGCTTGCCTGAGGAAACCCAATTGTATGGAAATGCCTGCTAACTTTACTACGGCCCTGTGCTTGGGACACTCCCACACCCCTCAGCCTTGCAAGGATACTTCAGTATCATTTCCCTACAGCCTCTTGGGTGACAAAGGAGACACCCAGAAGCCTGAAGATGAAAGCTTAGGGCTTCTTAAAGTTTCTTAAACCCATGCACAAACACACTTTAATACTCTTGGAATCTGCTCACTTTTGATGTTAAGAAATTGCCATTATTTTTCTGGCTCTATTAGTATTAATAGCACATAAATCTGTGGCCATGAGCTTCTGAATTCCACAGCAAAATTATAATATAAAACATCATACAACAATAGTGAACTTGGCTTTCCATATGTAGAACAAATTAACTCCTCTTAAATACTGGTGCTTAGTGCTATACAGTATTTCATGAACATTAAACTTGCCTTCTTAATTTGTTAGCATCCCAGTGTAAGTTTTAAATAGCCTGTGAAGACTCAATTACAAAATCCCCTCCCCACTCCCAAATAACCCCAACTCATTCATGTGTTAGTCAGACTTACATAAATCACTCGCAGAACTCAGCCTCTCTCATTTAGGATTTTGTGTGTAACGGTTTCCAATTCAAGAAAAAGAAAAACTGTGGAAATTAGATGTTGTAAACAAAAAAAACCAAGATAAAAACTATTATGTCACATTTCAAGTTCTAAGGGATAATGATGGAGTTTCATATGCTGGAAACAATACTGACAAATAGAAACACTGAAATTCTTACTCCAAAAAGCTACTCTTCAAGCTTTGTTACAAGATAAACAAATCTAACCAACATAAAACAGCACAGGGCTCATTAATGTCTTAGTATAGGAAGGTAATTACTGTCGGAGGCCTGTAAATGCTTTTCCTTCTTAAGGAGCATGGGTTTTTGTCAACCTGCTTTTGTTGCTCTGTAGTAAAAGTTGCACTAGGCAAAGGCTTGGGTCTTCTTCCAGAAACCAGCACCAAAGTGAGAATAAATTTCAAGCTGGAAAATAATATTGTCACCAGAGAGAGACAGAGAGAGAGATGCTGATTCTGATAAAAAGTTATGATTGTATGCTCCTGGCAATAGTATTTCCTGATACAATCATCTCTTAGAGTAAGTTAAGAAATTGGAGCATTTCATGAGTGTCTCCAGGAAATAAAGTATCATGAAGTATAATACCTTGCTGGGCTGTAGGATTTGATGGGTGATAAAAGGAATGGCTTAGTTTGTTTAATCAACAGAGGCTAAATTTCTTGGTTGATGACTCGAAGAGAGAAACAAATGGCATCTCCCACTTTTCATGGAGTCATAGTTACTTGAACCTCTCTTTCCTCTTATAATAAATCCTTGCCAGTGTCTTTTTAGGGGCAGCCCAAGCCAACTAGGTCCTCATCTCCTGCTCACCCAGACACCTTACCTGTCTGCAGTGGGATTGGGAAGGGAGAGGCCTGGTCAGAGACTCTATTCCCTATGCCAAGAGCTCTCTGTTGGCCAGAAGGACTTTGTCACTAATGGAGCTATTTCCTAATACTGGATTTTCCTCTCCTGTGCCTAGAAGTGAGCCCTTGTTAGAGCATGCAGAGAATAACAGTCTCCCTCAGGACCTGCTGGATCTGCCTTTTCCCAAAAACATTAAAGCTGTATAATTTGGAAAAGAATGAAAGAACTAGACCCTTAGTGTGTATTTGAAAGACAGTCAATCTTCAGAAAGCAAGCCTGACATCACTTCTGTGACAGTTCTTGAAACCGCAGTGCGAGAGTGCAGGTTTGGGTCTCCTAGGCTGTGAGGCTGCTTGGCTGTCATCTCTGGTCTGTGGATGTAGGTCTTTGCTTTGCTGTCACATATGTGCTCCCGTCAGCTTACCCTAGATCCTGCCTTGACTCTTGTGTAGAGCCAAGTGAGAACACTGGCCCCCCAGAACTGGCCTCAAACCCCACATCACAGAGCAGGGACATGGCTGCCCCTACTCCACCCGCAGTCCTGAGGGCAGGGTGTAAACTGGGAACAGGGCAGGGATGCGTTGCCTCTTGGAAAGTTCCTGCCTGTGTCTGGGCTTTACAGTGGAGAGTTGCTGGCTGCCTCTGGCCCTGGAGCCCTGGCTCCTGTTTAATATTCCGCCTGCCCCGTTGATGTTGTGCTTGGCTCCTGAGGGACTGCAACTCACGGCTGGAAACTGGAGCCAATTTTCTGTCTTCATCTCTCAGTGTTTTGACTGGAGGCAGATCCAGTTCAGGCCGATCAGGGCTGATGGAAACAACTACCAAGCGTCTCTGTCTGCCTGGCTCTGGGAAGAGAAAGCCGAGGAGCCCCTGAATGCTATATAGGAACTAGCCTGCGGAAATGAGAGGAGGAGGGGACAGAGCCAGGACAGACTGCACCTCCAAGCAGCAGTTGGGATTTCGGTGGGGATTTCTGCCTCCCTCACCCTTTTCTTCTGATTGATTAGTGGGTTTCATCCAAGGAGACTCCCAGGGGATTGACTAGAAAATTGATTTTGCCTTATTAATAGAAAGGAAGCGCAAGGGTTTTGGTCCGGCCTCGTAGTGGTACATTTTCTTCAGGAAGGTCAGGAGGAAAATGTGTTCAGGAGGCAAAGCAGCTGTCTCGAAGAGGGGAATCTGAGAACAATAAGAGATAGGGTTTTAGAGATCCGCCCTGAGATGCAGATTGCTGAACATGGAGGCTGAGCTAATAGCAGCAAGAGTTTGCTGAGGTTTCTTGGAAAAAATAACCAAATGGTTCAGGGTGAAGGGAAGGACCAGGAAGTAACTTAAGTTTCTCAAAGCAGAGAAATGAAGATGCCAAGGCCATCCCTTGGTTGCTCTTGATTAGAGCCGTTTTCTTTTTTCTTATCTTTTTCCAGATCTGAGGCTGTCAGAGATGACTCTGGTTCTGTCCATGAATAGATTCTGCGAGCCCATTGTCTCAGAAGGAGCTGCTGAAATTGCTGGGTATCAAACGCTATGGGAGGCTGAGAACTACAGAGGCCCGAGCCCCCCTGGGCCAACACAAGCTCCTTTGCAGGGAGACCGGGGAGCTGGTCCCCCTCCGGCAGGTATTGCCCTTCACCTTCCATTGCCCTCTGCAGCCAGCCTGGTAGACAGATGGAGGTGTGTCTGGGGCGCCCTTCAGAGCTGACAGCTCCAGCTCCCAGGCTGCTGCTCCTGAACCAGACGGCTCCTGGGGGGCAGCGGTGGGTGTGAATTGCGTTCTGACCCCTGTCTACCTGTGCTGCTCCCTACAAAATCAGCAAGGTCTGCACTCTTAGAAGCTGCACTTTGGTTTCCTCTCCTTTGGAACTGAGCGGTTCTCAGAGCTACACAGCCCTGGCGGCTGACAGTGAAGTCTTCATGGGGACTCTGCACTTCGGGCAGGCAGCTGAGCTCCACGCAGCTCACAGTTGGCTTTAGTAGTGTTAAAACAAAGAAAAACAAAGTAAAGCCAAGAAAACAGAAGTACCTTCTTCCTCATTATTGTTATAATCTAAGAGTACTCTTTTGGATTTTTCTATAGTGAAAGCTATTTTTTTTAAAAAAGAAGTGAAATATAAAGGAAGAATTCAGGAAAGTATGTTTTGTCAAAAAGATGAAAGGTGTGGCCTTTAAAATTTAGGCCAAATTTATTCACAGTTGACATTAAATTTTAAGAATGAAAGGGACCTTTACTTACACAAAATTTGTATTTAAATGTTTAAATTTTTGTATGTTAAAAAAGAAATGTTTTAACCCCAATGTTCAGATAACCATCTGTTTACTACCTAGAGCCATTCATGATATTTTAAGGTGGCTTGGTTATCAGTGGTTCCATTTGAATAGTGGTGTCATATTGTCTGGATTTAATGAAACAGTGAATAAATACTGATAGCATTTCAAACCTTTTAGCATTCCTCACTTAATAAATTTTGGTGTTTGTCTGTACACAGACTTAAGATTGTATTTAGTAAATGTTGAAAGATGTCATTTTCCTCTGAAATTGCCTAGAAATCCCAGCCTGTCCTGGGCCACAGGATTTTGTATGATAGCCACTATTAAGACAAATGTTTAATTTTAATCACTGCATGTACAGACAAAGATGCAGCCAAGTTATTCTCTAGGAAGAAAGGAAATGAAAGTAGTTTGTTTGGAGAACCTCTGGCAAACCGCATGTCATTTGTCATATCTGATTTATTACCACAGGATCACATTACAGGGGAATTTCAAATCCTATAACAACATCCAAGATTACATACTTTAAGAGGAAGTATGTGGAAGAAGAGGATTTTCACCCACCACTCAGCAGCTGTAGCCATAAAGTATGTTTTTTTAATAGTCATTATTTTTATTAAGAGTTTAAAATACTTAGTAACAGTTGCTTGATCCATTTCCAAAAAAATAAATTGTTTCACCCAAAGCCATGAAAACGAGACACTTCTCTGTAGAACCACATTCATCGTTGTCACCTTTTTGGGTCCTGTGTTATTTTTCACAAGTACTCGAAGAGAGAGCCAGAAAGAGATACTCGACCCAGAGATAACAGTTATATAACCCACTAGTGTTTTGTTTTTAATGTATGACTTAATATTTCCCAAGTTACACTAAGTCCTATGTGCTGCAAAATGCACATCCTCCTTCCTGATGTGCCTCCCCAGGCTGAACTCCGCCCCTAGAGGCCAATGCCACCTTTGTTTGTGCCCCCAGCAAGGTATTTTCCCAGGGCTTTTCCTGAGCCTTGGGAGTGACCATCCGTCCAATGAGTGTGTGCAGTGCAAATATCTGCTTCATGTGCCTTCAGTAAGTATGTTAGAGTTTGTCAAAATATGGAATTCTTTCTCAAGTAAAGACCAAAACCATCTTTTTTGCATATAGCCTAAAGAGTAAGACAGGGAAAGTGAATGGGATTGTGGAGCTGGCACCTAAGCTTTGGACACATCAGTTCTTTTTTCTTAGAGCATGCTTCCTTCAAAAACAGTTTGTCAATTTGATCAAGGAGGGCATAGCCAGACCATGGCTCCCTGAATTTTAGAGAAGAGTTTCAGCGAAGCCTCTTCTCTGTCTTCTCTTGCTTCCACCCACCCTGTGCTTCAGATCTGCTTTTGCTCTGGTATAAAAAGACAGCAGCATGCATTGCAAGTACTGAGCTTGCCCCTGACCGCTGGTCTGTCGGCTTTGATCAGTCTGCAGTGGTTTGATTTGCACTTCCCAGGTTATGCCACCAGTTTGCTTTTCTCATGACCTGGAAGTGCTGACCTCCCAGGACATGAGCAGCTTATTTCCTTTTTGGTTTTTGTGTTGTGGTTGTAGCAGTTTCCTAGTCACTGCTGGATTTGCACAACTATCACACAGTGATGGATTTCATAGCTCAGGAGTTCATCTCTTCTCCCTGGTCCCATAAGTTGGTCTTTCAACTTCAGATTGTGTCTCCATTTGGAGTCATTAGTTACTGTTATCCTCTTATCAAGCAAGGATACTTGCAAGTATGAAACTCAGCGGAGTAAATGACAACCACAAAAGCCAAATATCAAGCTCCTCAATGGTGGATCAGCTTGGGAGCATACCCATTAAGACCTACATCTTGACATCTTTTAAAAAATATACCTAGGTGTGCAATATATGAGAGTATATGCCTGTATGCATATATATTTGTGTACGTGCACATTAAAAACTTTACAAGTGAAGTCAGGGTGACAAATTTCAGCCATGAATATACCTATGTCAGATGTATCTAAATCAAGAACTAAAATGGAACCAACACCCAGAATCCCTTTCTGTCTGCTTCTAGTCACTGCTCCTTTGCTTACCAAAATAACTGCTCTCCTGACTAGTTGGACTGCAGCCTGTACTAGTTATGACTCTTAGTGTCATCCCCCCATGGCCGAGGAAAGATCAAACAGCCTGTCCTGTCCTCGCTGAGGTCTACTCTGGGGCTGGATTCCCTGGTGCTTGACCACGCAGTGTGTCAGGAAGGAGGTGGGCACCAGCAGGTGAGGATGGAGAATATCAGCAGCACTGGGGTCCGCTATTTCAGTGGACCCCTAGAGGAAAAAAAAGCACATTCCCAGACCCAGGTGCTGCCATATTTGGTGGTGTTTTTATACAGTCTGTTTTCTAAGCTTTCTCTTCTCTCTCTCTCCCTTCTCTTTCTCTGTCTCTGTCTTTTTTTGATTTTAGACCATCTCAGTTTTTGAGGAACGAGCCCACATCCTTTATATGTCGTTAGAAAAGCTAAAGTTCATCGATGATCCTGAAGTGTACCTCCGAAGATCTGTTCTTATAAACAACTTGATG
>NDGM011014419.1:0-17969 GCA_002564305.1 Octomys mimax | reverse complement strand
TGGATACAGGGTCTCACTATGCAGCTCAGACTTGTAGTGATCCTCATGTCTCAACCTCCCCAGTGCTGAGATTACAGGCATGTGCCACCACACCTGGTTTCAGGGCCAGCACAGTGTGCCTGGGCTTCCAGGGCTAGCATAGCATGCAGTACCGGGGATAGAACTTGGGTCCTTTCACTTGCTAGGCAGGTGCTTAGACTGCTGATAGCTAGCTCCCAGCACCAAATGCTCCTTATATAGTAAACAAAAAGTAAAGTTTTACATAAAACTATCTTTAGATTTTGCATTCATTTTGATAATATTTATTTGATCTCTGGCCTAATACAGACCAATTTTCCAGGCCACCAGCATTATTTTTCCTCCCACTGGAAATCACTGGCAGGCGCCAGTCATCTCAATTGACACTGAGCTAACTTCCAGAAGTGGATATAAATTTCCTGCTTCTAAATTTCTTCTGTTTTACTTCTTTATCTTTACTTAAAATTGGCCTTCCCAAAATATTTTTCATATTGTAATTTAGTTGAAATTAGTCAATCATTAAAATTATTCACATCTAATTATCTCCTGTAATAAAACTAATGGTGCATGTCCACTGTAGAGGATTTGAAAAATCATAAAATAATAAATAGTAAAATTAAAATTATCTAGAACAGTGGCCCAATACTCAGAAAACATGGATGTTAGGAAAAGAAAAACTGGAACTAAATAGAAACATTGAAGCCTCAATGAAGCAAAGTTTGATAAAAATACAAACTCCTTGCCTTCTACAGTCATTCCTCATCCTGCAGTGTAATTACTACCATGTTCTGGAAATATCCAGCAGAGCTCCTGGGTAGAGTGGCCAAGTCATCCCCATTTTCCCAGGTGCATTCCAGTTTCAGAACTAAATGTTCCAGGCCCAGGAAGCCTGTAAGCTCAGAACAGCTAACAATCTGCAACGTCAGAGAAATCCTGACAGGGCATCAAGGAGTATGTAGGCGTAGGAAAGAAGTCCTACTTTAAGTGAGTTTGGCCAACATGGAGTTAAATGATGTGGACCCTCTTTTTCCCACAAGTCTCCCGTCTCCCTAGGACTTATTAGAAGCTAATGTGCACCAGGAATGTCAAAAGGGAGAACTGTCCCCACTATTGCATGGCCTATGTCTGCTTTGGTTGTTTTGTTTTATTCCTCCAAGGACATTTCTCTTTGGTCATTCCTGTTTGTTTGTTTTTGTGGCAGGGTTTCATTATGTGGTTCAACCTGGCCTGGAACTTGCTTATGGAGTCCAAAATGGCCTCAAACTCATAGTGATCCTCCTGCTTCAGCCTCTTGCATGATGGGAATACAGGCATATGCTACCATGCCCAGTATTCATGCATTACTACTATTATTTTGTCTCACTTTTCTTTTCAACTGGGATTGAACTCAGGATCTCACACTTGCCAGGCAAGTGTTTATTCTACTGAGCTATCTCCCTGGCCCACTACTATTATTTTGAATTGTTATAACAATTGTATTTATGGGACATAATATGCTATTTCAGAACATTTATGTGACCTGTCACGATCAAATCTGGGCAATTAGCATAAGCAACCCCTCAAGTCTGTATCATTATTTTGTGTTAGGAACATTAAAATCTCTTTTTCTAGCTGTTTTGCAATAATAAATTAGCAGGATTTTTGATTCCTGGAATATAACTCAAGAGCTTTAGAAATACTTCAGATAAAGCTGGTGATCTGCCTTCTGATCCGCTCACCCTGGCCCCGTCTCCCCACCCTGAGCCCTGCATGGCCGCAGACAGGAGCGCAGCTGTGCATTCCCTCCCTACTCTAGACACCTGCCCTCCCCGAGACCCCAGACACTTGGTACCTGGGATTCCAGGGGGTCCTATCTCGCCTCGGAGGCCAACTCCAGGTACACCGGGATCACCTTTGGCTCCTCGCTCGCCTGTTGAGAAACACAGATGTCTTTAGCACTCAAGAGGCCCAATGAGGCCAGAGACAGGAAGCCCAGCCCGTGGGCTGTGGCTCACACCCCTGAAGCTGAACCGCTCACACCCGCTCACATGTACCTCCACACCATCCTGCTCACACGCACACATGTGCATAACACACATCCAAGAATACTCACGCTCAGAACCTATGCACACAAGCACAAAACCAAACAGAACTTCCCTCTTAAACCCAGACACAAATACACATATTTACAGAGGAACCTTCACCCCAGCACACACCTACCCAATTCTCTGAGGACCTATGTATGGCTCTCCTCTGCGCAGACTCACCAAACACAGGCTACCGCGTGTGCACACACACGCTCCAATGCACACAAAGAAGCCACACAAACACCCTCACCAGCAGCCACACTTCCCTGTGTCCTCAGAGCATTTAATCTCAGTCTCCATGGGAAAGGGCTGGCCAACTCACGCACAAGTCCAACAGCCTAGGTGATGACGACTCGTGACAGTGAGCACAATGCAGCTTTACGCTAGGTAACCCTGAAGTCTAGTTAGATGGATGAAGTGGAAGCAAAGGCAGAAGCCAACAAGTGCCATTATAAACACATAAAAAGACATACTCAGAGGAGAGGAGGTCATTTCTCTTTCCAGTATTTAGATTGCACTAGATTTAAGATTATACAGATTTGTTTAAACTCTCAAATCTACTTTTTTTTTATTTTATAAATCAGTCAGTTTTTCAACACCTAGATTCCAAAACTTCTCCCAAATGCATCACTTAGATTCTGCTCTACAGCTCATGGGCTCTTTAGACTGCTAATTTCTATGATTTTAATTATACCATTTGGCCATGATTCTGCCATGCTCTGACTCTTTCTATGCCTTTGGTGAACTGTTCTTTTGATGAACTATTATTTCACATTATTAACAAATATGGGTAGGTAGGACCAGGATGCTCAAATTTAACAAAAGGGGTTTCAGTTAAACAGAGTAAATTAATAACTTTAAGTAAATGGGACATGAAAGACAAAGTTTCTACAATCATCCAGTGCCACAACTCTAAGTCACCTAGAAACAGCAAAAGTGATACTACAGGCTTCTTTCCCATGTATACTTGACTCTGTGTGTGTGTGTGTGTGTGTGTCTGTGTGTGTCTGTGTGTCTGTGTGTGTGTGTCTGTGTGTGTGTACGTGCACAGGAGAGGAGGACCAGCACGGAGGACTCCTCAAGTTGGTGGCTTTGGATTTATGTCCTTCCTCTCTGCTCTTCACCCCAGCCTACCTGCAGAAGACAGCATTCTAATCTGCCTGCAGGGCAAGGTGGCTTAAGAGGGATTAACTTGTGTTCTGCTCTCTGAGGAAGGGACGCCGCTGCTGTCCAGGGCCTCGCTGCGTAGGGAGGCCGCTCTGTCCTACCGCAGGATGGTTAGCAACCATGGCTAGCTGGAGATCAGCACCATCTGATCCAACTTCAAAGCTGGTGATAATCTCCAAGACATGGAGAAGAAACAGTGCAACCCTCAGCCCTAGGTCTCAGGAGGAAAGCAAAGAGTGTTATTTTCAGACCTCTGAAACCTAAGTAAAGGAGATAGAGAGAGAACAAAGAAGCAAGAGAAAGCGGGATTAAATGTCACAGCAGAAGCATATTTTTACGAAAAATACCAAGTATGAAAACCTCTTAAACTAAAGAAAAAGTTCCATGATGCCACACTCCAGACTGTCCTAAGCTGCAGGGAAAGAAGACAGAATAATGCTACAGGCTCAGCCCAAGACACCACGCACGCACTCGGCTCCTGCTAGCCCTGAGAGACCCATAGCAAGTCCTGCTCGTGGCCACTCACCTTTGGGACCTATTGGCCCAGAGGGTCCCTCCAGACCCCCCTGGCCAGGTCGGCCCGGCTCCCCCATGGGCCCTGCCCTGCCCGGAAGACCATCTTTTCCAGGGGGTCCCGGGGGCCCAGGTCTGCCCTGTGATGCTTTCACATGTGCAGGTGGCATCTGGGCCAGGAGGTAGGCAAGTCTGTCTGTGGGTGGGAGAAAGAGAGACATCCCATGAATGACAGGGAGAGGACAGAGAGCAGAACAGCAACTGACTGAAAGGTAGGAACAAGTGGACCACAGTAATGGCCTAGAAGCACCACCGCCACCAGCGCCACCCATATGTCCATGTGCAGCACAACACACACCCTTCTAGAGGGTTCACCACGGAGGATCCATCCAACCAGCAGCAGTCTGTGACCTTGGACGAGCCACAGGGCTTCTCTCAACCTCAGCTTCCCATCAGTAAAGGCAGTCAATGGCGTAACACCTAGTCTGCTGGTTGATGTGAGGACGAGTGAATGAGAGAGTCCACAACAACAGCACCTAGCCCTGCGTCTGAGCTCCGGAGATCCCAGGGCCAGTCACGGCAGCAGGACTCATGGCAGTGACCATATTCACGGGGTGGTGGGCGCTAATAGGAATTGCACGGTCAGCAGAAGTTGGAACAGTGGTAGTAGTGTCAGCAGCAGCAGCAGCAGCAGCAGCACTAGGAGCAATGGGAGCAGCACTGGTATAGTACTGGCAGCAGCAGTAGCTTCAAAAGCAGTAGCTGCAGTACTAGTAGCAACAGTAGTGGTGCAAACAGTAGTAGTAATATGGGAGCACAGTAATTTTTTGGAAGTATCAATTGTGTAGTACCACTATAGGCAGCAACAGCAGTCTTGGCAGTAGTGCTGGCCCTGACCGCAGTAGTAATGGTAGTAATGGTACGGACAGCAGCAGCAGCAGCCGTAGTTTTAGCAGTAGTGGTCGTATGACTAGCAACAGTCTCAGCAGTACTGACAGCAATGGTACTAGTGCTGGCAGTAGCTGCTTAGCAGTAACAGCAGCACTAGGACAGCAGCAGCAGCATTGCCAGTAGCAATAGGAGGAATACTGGCAACTGTAGCATTGACAGTAGTACTAGCAGCAATGACGGGATGGCACTGGGGTAAACTGAGATTTAGGGAGAGATAAGTGGCTTATAAGAAGCTACTTCTTAACTTCTTCTCTGAGCCTCAGATCCTTCATTTAAACCTAAAGGGCTGGATACACACATCAGGGAAGAGGCTTACAACCCTCACACACCATATGAAGGTGAGAGAATTAGCCCAACAGCTGGCATGGTGTGTCTTTTCTTTGACCAGGTAGACAGTGCCTGTCCGGTGGCAACCTAGAGCCGCCCTTGTTTATACACAGAGAACCAGGCCCAAAACCCACCCCATGGATGGAGTGTGCCTGAGACAGAGCCTGGTGCTGGACACGGAGCCGGTGCCAATGCAGGTCTCTGCCTGCCCTGGCTGACTGGGCTCCTCTGCTGCTCCCTTACAAGCCAGGAGGATGCAGGCCAGAGGGTGAAGCCCAGCAAGAAATTTCCAGCTCCTCAGCCTCGGCTAAGGCACTTGATATCTCTGCTTCTACTCCTCCCCGGGATGACAATCATGCCAGCCCTGTGAGCCTGTCGGGCCTTCCATGGTCACACAAACATATGCTAAGAGCCCTTCCTCTCCCAGGGAGAAGCCCGCTGCCATTGCTGTCTCTCTGAAGGTCTTCACTTGTGTTGTTCTCAAGGTCTGCAGCAGCGGTGGCGAGCCCTGGCACACACGCTGCGGCCCGCTGCGTGTTATCAATGGAAACCCTAACAGGTCTGCCATCACTAGCTGGAATCACATCCCATCTCTCAACTCACAAATCACCTCCCCTCCTCCAGAAAGACTATCCTCTCAGTCCCCTGCCTCTGAGCTATTTTAGGTGTTTTTTCCTGTCCTCTTTTAGTGCCACCCATTCCACAGTAAATCACAGAACTCTTCTTAGGGACTGGAGCCTCTGTGTCTGTTTACTGATCTGTCTCCTCCCCTGGAGTACGATGGGTCAACCAGGTCCACAGCGGACATCCAAAGCCGCTGACCGGTTAGATAAATGAGTGAATGCATGGGATATGTGACCGATGACAAAAGATGTGCTTTTGTAGATGTCAAGCTCTGTCACTAGGGGCAGCGGAGCAGAAGCTGAACGTCCATTCGGGAAGGGCTCTGCAGAGGAAACCTGAGTGTCCGATATGGGCCCTTGAGGTCTTTCCCAGCCTCATTACTCCATGCGACCTGCTCCTAGGGTGTCTTCCAATCTGGAATACAGAGTAATGAAGGACTGAAGGACACAAAGCTATGATAAAGTCCAGCTACTTACTCTCCAGCTGCTTCTCGAGCTCTTCCTGAATAAGCCGCCGCAGGACATCCATCGATGGAGACTCCCCCTAGCAGAGCAGAAGTGGGGTTACTCATGTTCCCGAGAGCACCGGCTACCCAGGTCTCCTAATGACTCGACAGCTCATGGAAATCCAGGGCCAGCCTGCACATGGGGAAGCACAGCGTCCTAGCACGGCCCTCCACACACCGCGGCAGCCCTTGTGTCCACACCCTTCCACCTCCTTTCTGGATTTCTAGGCAAACCCACTGCGTTCATGGATTCACCCTCTCACTCTTCCAGCACTGGTCCTGGGAGGTCTGCTCTCTACTCTCTCCCTGCCAAAGCTCTGTCTCCCTCTGGGACAGCCTGTGGGTGGCCCCATCATGTATGAAGTATGTTTTACCCCCTTGCTTGGCCACCTGGCCCTTTCTGGGCCCCAGGGTCTGATTGTTCCTGCTCTGTCCCTGACGGTGCTCAGCAGGCACCTGGACAATCCTGATATTTGGGGCACAGAAGCGAGTCCATCTAGAAGGGGGACAGAGCGCCGTGCCAAGCTACACAGTGGCTGCAATTCTCAGCATGACCTCGGGGGAACAGTCCCCATGCTGTGTGACATTTTCAGGGGAAGATTCCAACCCTCAAGGCTAGGTCCTGCGTGCGAAGCTCTCTTGTCCAGCCCCTACCATCCATCTGACGGAAAAATGGCTTCTATTTCCTTACTCTCTTGTTCTTTCCTGGCCAGGAAGGACTCTTTCGTGATAATCTCAAGAGTTTCGCCACTCCCCACAGTAGCGGGATGCGAAGAACTTTCATCAGGCTCCAGAGCTTTGGAAGCCAACTTGTCTCCACACCTACCTCCTGATTCAGGGGACTACAGCCACCAGAGACCAAGGAGACAGCACAGCATCAGAACTGGCAGGGGCGCGGAGCCACTCACAGCTGTGCTCTGGGGAACACGAGTGTCCCCAGGGAATGGAGGTGTTGTTGAAGAGGAACAAGCAGTGGCAGGGAGTGAGCAACCAGGTCCTCCGGGGGACCCTGACTTCTTTTCTGTTTTTCAGAACAGGGTATTGAACCCAGGACCTTCAGACTGAGCTCCATTCCCAGTCTTGTTGTTGTTATTTTAAACTTTGAGACACAGTCTCACTAAGTGGCCCTGGCTGGGCACAAATTTGTGATCCTCTTGCCTCCTGCATGCTGGAATTATAAGAGGATGCATCCAGGTTCACCTGGCTTTTATCATTTTATTGCCAATATGTATGGTTAAAAGGCTGTTGCTATAAAACAATAGTTCTGCAACTAGAATAAAATTGTTTAAAAGAAAAGAAAAAACTCAAGAGTCAAAGGAAGCATTTCTTTTTACACTTGAGGATGGTGAATGACTATCCCAGGATACAAAGGGTTCGAGGCCATGCAGTGAGCAGATGGTAAAACATCCCGCAGTAAAGCTCAGGCCTCTGAGAGAGTCTTCTCAGCAACCCTTGCACGGGGTCCTGTGAGCAGTCTCACAGCCCAAGGTGCAATGCCTAGCGAACTCCTTACCATCTGAGCAGATGGCAACAATATCTTTGAGCACCCCTCGAGCTATACACATTATTTTACTTAAAAATAACAAAATAGAAGAGCATTCTCTTATCAGCTTCTGCAGCCCCAGAGGAGGGGGGTGACCTGCCCCTGGCCATGCAGCAGTCCCTGGCAGACAGAGGTCCATGACATGCTCCCCTTGGAGGCCACCCACCTCGCTGTTTTCCCCACAGGCCCACAGGAGTCCCTAATCGGCAGTGAGGTCAATAACCTTACCCTCAGTCCTGGAAATCCTGGTTGGCCTGGTGGTCCTGGGGGCCCGGCTGGCCCGCTTTCCCCAGGTGGCCCTTGGGGGCCCGTCAGACCTGTGTGGCCTTTGTGGCCTGGGATTCCAGGGTCCCCAGGCTGACCTTTCCCACCAGGCAGTCCTTTTTCCCCTTTGCTCCCAGGGTCTCCCTAGAGGAGAAGACAAAGCACATGAGCATGTGGAACAGGGATGGAAGAAAAACAAGCAGAGAGGTGATAAGCTGCCTCCTGAGACTCCAGGGGAGGCTTCGACCTGCTATGCACGAGTCAGGTAACAATCATCCATCCTGAGGACATGGGGCTTGAGACCGTCTGTGGACATTGGGGGCAGCTTGGGTCTCCCAACTCTGGCACCTGTAAGGGAGCCCCTCACACACCTATCCCTGGAGGACAGCAGGAAGTGGTGGCACACCCACATCACAGAGTGCTGAGCTGCCAAAGCACGGGGAGGTGGTCTAGGGCCCTCCGTCCACACTCACCAGCCTGCACTGCTACCCTGAAATCATAGGTTTCAACATCTGCAGTAATTTAACTGCAACAATTTCCTGGGCATACGTATAAAATTGTGGAAGGCTTCAGAGGGGCTCAGTGCAGTGATGGAGGGGAAGTGGGGTTGTGCTGCATCACTCATACCTCAGAAAAGAAAGAACTTCCACTCCTAGGCTACCCCCAAAAGCATAGCTCCTCCTGGAGAGGAGGCCAGCTGCCACCTGCAACTGGGTGAAGCTCTGTCCTCTGCCAGCTGGAGGAACAGAAAGGCTCCCTTTCCCAGGCCCTCCCCACACTCTTCCCTTGTTCTTGTGCATTCATAGCAGCCCAGCCCACAGCCAGGCTCAGTGCCTGGACACCTCTATCCCAAACGGACCCAGAACCTGGGGTAAAGGATCAGATTTAGGAGCAGAGCAACCCAGGCCAGCCAGCCCTGTCCCTAGTATCTCTGGGTTGCAGCCACTGCAGGGGTCAATGAGTCTCAACACATGGAAGCCACATTAATGGATGTGAAGTGTAAGACATTCCACTGCTGGCTCAGAGCAGAGAGGGAGGGACAGGGAGAGAAACAGAGAGAGACCATGGTAACTAGAAATGTGCCTTGTCAGGAACATGACCTGGTACCCTTGAGAAGGGAAACTGCTCAGTTCTGAAACAGCATTGTGCTTCAGGGGAAGAAACTGCAGCAAAGGCAGGGACAGAGGGATCTGTTCAGAGCTAGGGAGGGGGTGGGAGCAGGGCACACGTGTAACAGCCCTCATTCTGTGAGTGAGGTCTCCTGGTTGCAGCAGCTGTGCAGCGAGGACCCCAGGAAGGGGCAGGCTGAGGGACAGGACAGGGAGGATGCAGGACTTTCACTGCCTTACTTGCTTGCAGTTCTCCTGTTTACTCATGACCTTGTATTGTGTCTAAAATCTCAATAACAATCAGAAAAGCAGTGAATGACCTAATCAAGCTAGCCAGATCTGAGGGTGACCTCCGGTTATCCAAGTCCAACGCATTCCCTGAAGCCTGCTGCCATCTCCCTTGGTGAGCCTGAGTGCAGGGGTCTTCAAAAACCCTGGCTCCGTGTCCACCCAGATACCACAAGTGGCACAGAAGTTCCTACTCATTAAATGTCTCTTGCCACTTTGGGATAAGAAGACTGTCCATATTTCAACTATCCCCAAGAACCTAAAGGCAGCCTGGCACTATTCCCTTAAACCACTTAGCCAGGGAAAGGCACGCTCTGCTTTTATTGATTTGCTATTAGAGAAGAGATTCCTATCTGCAGTCTGAATTCCCTGGCTCTCCACCTAAACTCAAACCCCAGCCTACAGGACCTGAATGACACTTTCCAGACCCCACACCTTCCAGCCACAGCCCCTCGCAGGCTCCATCAAATGGGGACCAGCAGCTGTGAGAAAGTGGAACCAGCATCCTAGGAAGGGGGCAGGAAGACAGACAGGAGCAGCGTGGTGCCTGAGACTCTGCTTCCTTGCCTCCGCCCTAGCCGGCTCCCCACCCAACCCACTTGCCAAGAAAGCCGAGATAAATTCTTTGCAGGACTAAGAAAAACAAGCGGGGGTGGGGTGACGGCTGTGTCTTGCAACAGCAAGAAGGCTGACCAAACACGAGGCGGTGGACAGCCCAGCGAGACGCACCAGAGCCACTAAAGAGAGCATCCACCGCAAGCTCAGGGATGCTTCCCACCCACTCTGGCTAATCTGCACACACACACACACACACACACACACACACACACATATACACACACACACACACACACACACACACCCCACACACACTTTTCCATCTTGGTTTCTGGAGAAATGAAATGTCTGAGTGTGGCACCAAGGCAACTCATTATGGG
Organism: Octomys mimax; assembly: GCA_002564305.1. Taxonomy (NCBI): domain Eukaryota; kingdom Metazoa; phylum Chordata; class Mammalia; order Rodentia; family Octodontidae; genus Octomys; species Octomys mimax. The sequence goes on along the minus strand of NDGM011014419.1, from coordinate 7,656 downwards.
AAAATCTGTTCCCTTGTCACCTCCAGCGACAAATCTGGCTCCCAGCAAATTGGCACTTTGGGAGCCGGGCCCATCACGCAGGCACAGTCGTACAGGGGGAGAAGGAAATCTGTCAGCGTCGCCCCGCACTTGCCTTTGCATGTGTAATTAGGATCAGGATTTTATTCCTCAAAATAACCAAAAAGAAGAGCAGGAAAACAGCGAGCACAAAAAGTTGGGGGAGGGCAAAGAACCCCCCTTGGTTGGGATGCAGATTTCCCGGAGAACAGTGATCAGCAGCCACTGCACAACCTGGCTCTCCAGCAGGGCTGGTTATTATCCACCCTGGGCAGACAGCAGCCTCAAAGGCCCCTGCCACTGTGGGAGGTCACACTCACTGTGTGCCAAGGGTCTGTCCTCACATTTACCTTTTCTCCTTTGGCTCCCGGCTCTCCGGGCTTCCCAGGCGTACCCTGTAATGAGACGGAGGGGACATGATCATTGCACCCAAGCCACCTGGGCTGGCATCCTTGCCTTTCTTGGTTCTTTCTTGGTTTTCCGCTCTGCATGCTGAGGACCAAGGAGCTGGAGAAACAAGGTCTCCCAAGAGCCTCCACCTCATCTGTACAGACCTTGGGAATCGGGCTGTCTTCCTCTTCTCTCCTTTCCTCCTAACCTTGTCACCCTCTACCAAGGACAGCAGCGAGCCATGGCTGAGCATCTTCAGAATCCTTCTTCACCTCTCAGAATGAACCATGCCCTGGCTGCCCAAGCCTTGCCATCATCTGGGTTTGGACACACACCCACGTCACTGTTTGCCCCACCTGACTCTGGTTCAGCCAACCCCGATAACTCACAGTCCTTACTGCAAGGCACATGCAGGTCTGCTGAGCCTTAGCGTCTGTTCATCATCTTCCCTGTGTCAGTACCCAGCCCCATCTGCTGTCCAGATAACTAACGGACCGAGCCTCAGAACCTTTCCAGCAAGCCCTCCCACCCCGGGGCACTAAGAGAAGTGGGAGTGGGCCTCTTCTAAGTTCCCCTGGCTCCAGGAGGAATGGCACATCAGAAAGAGGGGGCCAGCCTGCTGGCCTCACTGCTGAGACCCCTGGCTCCCTGCCAACGTCTGCTTCTCCCCTCCTGGCTATCCCTTTTCTTTCTCTGCCCCCAGCACCATGGGCCCTCCTCCGCAAGCCTTGGTATGATTCTTCTGGCAAGTGCCCATCCTTAAGCCCGGGTCTCATTCCTGCCAGGTGACCTCCGACTTCGCCCTGATGGGGACAGAGGTGGACCTGTCTGCCGTTCCCTCAGACAAGAAGCTTTCAGCAAGCGAGACCTGGTCTTCTTCCTGCCTTCCATGTCCATCTTCCCATCCAAATCCCACACTGTCCAAAATCAACCTTGTGCCAGACCAAACACAGGGCTTGACAGTTGGAGAGTATGGTCACCCAGTAGCTCCTGTCGAAGCAGCAGGGGACAGAGCCTGTGACGGTTCAGGGAGGCAAAGGTTCTCAAGCTCCTGTGAGCCCAGCCAAAGCTGCTGTCCCAGCGCAGAAACACTGTGTTCGACTCTTGTGGGCATCACCTGCGCCCCTTGGGATAGGGGGAGGGACACGGTCCCTGTTCTCACTGTGCTCACAGGCTCACTACGATACAGGTATGGGCATAATTCTCACACAACACAGATGGACTTGTTTCTTTTTATTTGTTTTTTTAATAGAAGGAAAATAAAGTGTTCCTCAGCCCTGGGAGAAAGAGCGTGAGTTTGTGCATTGGGAGCCTAGAGCCTTGAAGATCAGATTAAAGCTAATAGGGAGAGGAGGCAGGAAAGGCACTCCAGGTAGCCTAAAGATCAAGTCCTGCACAATGGATAGACATGGTGTGTGTTTTGGCAAAAGGCAGGAGCTCACATTTGAAAAAGACATTGCAGTCAGGGCTAGGAAGAATTCAGATGTCTACTTAACTCTCTGAAAGGCAACAGGGAGGCTGAGAGCATCCGTGTAGACAGGAGCTCATTTATAATCCCACAGGGGTGGTGAAGCCCTCGAAAATGGAAGCTGGACATAATTTCCCTCCACCTCAGTCCAATAAGCAAGAGGGAGCAAGCAGTGATAGGCCACTGTGAGAAGGACGTACCCAGAGAGTGGCAGCCCATGGCTGGGACAGAAGCAAATGCTTCCCACACATGGACCACTTGATCAAGTTTCCGAGAAGTCCCTGGTCTCCACCGCCACAGAACAAGTAACCCAGAACCACACTGCAAACCCATCTTTCTTCCAGAGGCAGTATAGGCTTTGAAATGAATTCACGGCTGTCCACAGGGCTCTCTCCTCTGCTCATCTATTCTGCTGCTCATCTGTCAATGCTTTTGCTGCCTACCATGTGCTGGCATCCCAGCTAGGTCACAGCAAGGCAGAGGAGGGCTCAGACAGGCCAGGGGCATCGGCTTTGCCCCTGCTGGCTCAGAGAGATCGACGTGGAAAAAAAGGGAGGGCAGGGTATATGGGCTTTCTTTAAAAAAGGGTCTAAGGAAAGAATTTGGCATTTCAGGGCCTAAAACGCCAGAGTGATAGGAGCTGAGTGGGCAGCAGTGGGCAGGCTTTGGAGCACCCTGGATAACCTGATAACATGAGTGGAGACAAGGGTGAGGTCTACACTGTGAGGTGGCACAATCTACTCAAGGTCCACAGACCTCTGGCTTGCCAAAGCTGGATGGAGGAAGCAAATATGATGCCACTGCCACAGTCTCAGCAAAAGAGGGCAGCAGACTGCACTAAGTGCCAGGTGGAAGCCGTGGCGAAGGCTGGACAGGACAGAGGGTTAGAGCTCATGGACTTGTTGGCAGGGTGAATCCTGTGGGGGAGACAAGGAAAGACATGTCCAGATGGGAGCCTGGTGGCTGCATCGCCTGGGAGCACCTGTGCAAATTCAAGCATGAGTCTCTTGCTTAAAAAGTATCAATGACTGCAACACTATGACAACAAAGCACTGAGTGAGTGGAGTCTTCTAGCGCAGACTGCCTGCCTGAGGCCAGCCCTCTGCACCCACGGGGAGCCTTGCAAGGGAGAACAGTGTGGTGGTACTTGCCTCCTTGCCCGGCACACCTTTCTCTCCCGCTTCTCCCTATGAAACAGGAAAAAAAAAAAAATACCAGTTGGGTCTGCAGCATCGACACATTGTAAGCAGCCCAGCTGTCTTCCAAACAGACATTTTCATTCAAGTCATGTTCCGGCAAATACAGTGATCCATGGCCCACCCAACCAAGGAGAGCCCAAGTATGGTTGTCTGCTCAGCCTGTGCCGAGAAAGGCAAGTGTCCCAGCATGGAAGGGGAGCCCCAAGCTTTGGGCTTCTGGGATATGTTTGGTTTCACCCAGAGCCCTCCAGAGCATCAGTTTTGCAAATCATCTGCTTGTGGGAGATGCAGTGAAGGGCAAGCTCAGTGTGTGAAAGAAGCCACCAAGAAGACACTGGGTGCAGAATGCAAAGCTTGGCGTTGTGATGGTGAGAAATGTCGTAGGATCCTCTTAAACTCTCTGTGCCTTGGTTTCCTCGTATGTCACATTGTAAAGGTAGCCGTACCTGCCTCATTAGGTACCATGAGACATACATGCCTTAGCATTGGTAAATTACACAGCACAGCAGCAGATGTGTAGCAGGCCTGATGAAATGGCCTGCTGTGCACACAGGAAAGGGATACTTGATGCCGAGAGTGAGTACCCGGCTCCCGGTGGCAGCCAGATTATCAGCAAAGGGGTGGAAAAGGAATGAGTGTGTGAAGGCATCCGAGTAAACCTCAGTGGACTGAGCCATGCAGTATGAGGGCAACAGAACAGAAGAGGGTAAAGGAAAGGCCACTGTCTGAGAGGAGTGGCACTTGGGGACAGGACTCAACTGCAGGTGGGGTGCAGCAGCGTGGAGAGCTGCCACCCTAGTGTGGCAACACACCCTCATCTGCAGGTCAGCACTCCCAGCTTTGGGCCAGGCATGCACAATGCACCAGGGCCAGCGTAGAGCTCAGCAATGACCACCCAGCAGCTTCTCCCTGCCCCAAGCTGTCAAGTTGGGAGAACCAGACTCAAGCACCAGCTGGCTATATACCTAGCATGGGGCCTCTGTAAGCCACTTACAGGTTTTGACCTTATAGCCCAAATTTGCTCATCTTTAAATTGATTCCAAGTTCTAGGATTCTTATCGCTACCATTACACCCACCAAATTCCCATCACAATCATTTCTATTTCCTGAGCCCCATGCTGCGTCAGGAGACACCTCCCTTTACATGAGTCATCTCATCTAGTCCTCAGAGCCCAGAGATTCTGTTACAGTCACTCCAGCAATGAGGGAGCCAGGCACAAAGATATTAGAAGACTTCCTAATGACCAACAATTAGAGAATGGTGGGGCAGCTGAGACCTCTCCCACTGTCTCTAAACTTATGAGGCTCATTGACCCCACACTGCATCATGGTGATACTGAATGTGCATATTACCCTGGAGCCAGGCATCATGGTCCCCACAGAGACTCTTTGCTTACCGGAGGCCCACGGGGACCCAGGAAGCCAGGAAGTCCTGGGCTACCATTTTCTCCTTTGCTTCCCTTCTGGCCCTGTAAGGGGGAAAGAAGGAATGAGCTCTTCAAAGTGAAGTGTGAACAAAAGCAGATTCACACTTTTGATTTCTTGTAACTCTGAAGGCTTGAGATATCTACAAACAGAAGACAAGACCCTTTTCCTAGGATGGAGAAGAAAGGATCAAGGAAAGATATGGTGCATGGGAATCTCAGTACAGCAGGGAGAAAGATGATAGACAGCTCCATAAATGGCCGATTTTTCACCCAAAGTAACAAACACAAAATGCAACAGATGTTCAGCACAACACTCAGATGTAAGTGACCCTTCCAGGAGTCTTCCAGGAACCATGGTGGTAGTATATGCCTATAATTCCAGCACTCTGGGGAGGCTGAGGCAGGAGAATCACGTAGTGACTTAGTGAACCCATCTCAAAACAAAATATAAAAAGAACAGGGGATGTATCTCAGTATGAAGGTCCTAGGTTCAATCCCCAGCGTGTGTGCGTACACACACACACACACACACACACACACACACACACACACAGAGAGCGCCAAAAAAAGGAGGCAGCAGCTTTTTTATAACAAAGATGCTAACAGGCTGAGACTCAGTGTGGTTGGTTCCATCTTTGAGAAAATCCTTTGAAAACTTCTAACTTCAACCTTTTTGGGAAGCCACCATACGTAGGTCTTCTGCAGCCACCTCTACATGGGGTGTGTCCTACCCCATCTGGCACGCCTTGTCAGGGTGACAGGGTCCACACCAGGAGTGCTGGTGGCAGCCATTAAAATCCCAGGGAGGCCCACTACTTCAGCACAGCTGCACCTGGTCCAACAGGAGAAGGGTCTTCACCAGGGTGACTGAGTACCCTTCCCAGGGTTCACTTTCCCCCCAGGACCGGTTAATTTCAGGCCACCTTGATTCCACAGTGTTAAAAGTGGCTGAGACTGGCTGACCAGCATATTACCTGGAAAAGTTACACAGTGACCCACTATATTTGAAGACAGCCTTCTGGACAAGGTTGCCAGTTTTAGTTTAAAAAGGAAAATACAAGAAGGAAGGGTGTGCTGGGCAGAGATGAGACTTATCCAATCAGATCCAACCTATCACAGAACCATTTTCTCATCATGTATCAACCAGGCCTGAACCCTGAACCCTGAACCCTCTGCCTGCTGACCTAGATGCTGCCAATTGGCATGCCACCCCTTCCCTGCTACCCACCGCTCCTGCTTGCTCCCATTCACCCTGGCCCCTTCTCCATTTACACACTGCACACCTACCCTGTCACTTAAGGTCTGGTTTGCCACCCAACTCTCGCTGTCTGTTCTCTAAACCCACGGAATACTCGCTTAGTAACAAGCAGATGGCCTGAGGATAAATCACACGTCGTCTGAACTTTGAACAAGGTCCTCCTTCTGCTTTTGCCTCTGGCCTATTTCTGCCTTTCAGACCCACATTTCGCTGTTGATGCTCAGAGATGGAGACCAGACACTTTGACACAAGCCACATGTTCACATTGAGCTTGCCTTGTGGCTGTCAGATCAAGGAGCAGTTAGAGCAGTATTTGTACTCACAGGGCTTCCTGGGCGGCCAGGGTCTCCTGGGGAGCCCGGTGATCCATTGTTTCCCTGGTGGAAGAAACAGAAATAAAAATTCTGCCAGGAGTACTCTGGCCAGCACAGCTCTCAGGAAACCACTTTACTCCTCAGAGGATGGTTCTCAACTTGACTTGTCACAATATTTAATTCCAAAAAATAATGTTGTGGAATTAAGTCAGTCTGCGGGTATGAAAAGGCCCAGCCCAGTGACTGGTGCCCACAGAACAGGCACAGTAAATAATCTCGATCACATCCACCCGACCATTCATCCTTCAACTCCCTGCTGTAATGAAAGAAACATACCATTGAGCACAGCCCAACTTATAAATAATTGCTCACACTCCCAGGGAGCTGTTCCTGCTTAGAAAGCAGGTCCACATGCTTATTTCTCTGCCATGAACATCCACCTAATCCCATTTTATAGATGAAGATGCTGGCACACAAAGTGGAGAACTGCTGCACACGGACTCCCAGTGTGGAAGGTCCATCCACTCCAAGTTTTTGGTCTGACTGCCTCAGTTTGAATGTTCTCCAAGCCGGTGTGTACTGATTTATACCACTGACAAATACACTTAACCATAAGATCCGGGATAGTAGAAAAGTCAGAAAGATAAAGTTTTCTAGCTTTCTGCTCCTATCAATGCCCTTGAAGGTCAGGCAAATTCCCATTGAGCCTAAAGTTCACAGCTCAGCTTCCCTAGGCAGACCTGGCTGCCTCATCTGTGCTTCATCCCCGAGGGCTTGTTCCAGCAGGGCTTGTTCCTACTGGATGCTTTAACTTTGCCTGGCTGTCCTCCGTGCCATGAGAAACCCAGTAACTCCAAGACAAGATCTGTGCTTTGTCACTCTTTATGTCCTAGCATCTAAGACAGTGCCAGACACAGGAGGCTTTCTGCTCAGTGAACAAGCCCAGAACATTGTTGAGACCCACACTCCACTCACCCTTCAACAGAAAGGTGCAAAGGCCCCACAGTCCAGGAAGCACGTGGCCACAAGTGCGTCAGCCTCCTAGAAACACCTCATAGTTTTAAGTGGCTGACCTCAGCTGGGCACTGCTTTCCTAGCAGGCTTTCTGCACATGGATTAACTCGCTGCTTGTAACAGACACTGGCATAATTTTCATTTTACAAATAAGGAAACTGAGGCACTAGACAGCTAAGCAACCTGGTGGAGCAAAGTTGGGCAGACCCCATCCCTTGCTGCTCTGACCCACATTAAGAAAATAGCTTGTGGGCGTCTGACTTAAAAAAAAAAAAAGTGTTGCATATGACCATAAATAGTCAGGGGCTTCATCACTCCAGGTCCTCCCAGGAATCGCGCAGCACAGATGCCTTTATTCTTATATTGTAGCTGAGGAAACTGAGGCATGGAGTGCCTATTTCCTAGCTTTCTGTCCTAAATTCTCTCAGATCCCTCACAGAGAAGAGAAGGACTTGCCTAGGTGCCGGGTTAAGAATCAAAACATTTACCAACATGTCGAGTGCTCTGAGTTAAATTGAGGCCTTCAAAA
>NDGM011014416.1:0-13170 GCA_002564305.1 Octomys mimax | reverse complement strand
GGGGGGGGGTGAAGGAGAGTAAGTGAGGAAGAGTGTGGAACTGGGAAGCTGGAGAATGGCCTGGCCCCAGCCCCTCCCAGGGAATCCCAGGAACAGGGTTGCTTCTGAGCTCCACATCCTTTGTTTCCTCCTCCCACCAATCAGATTCAACCTTAGGAGTGCCCAAAGTGGGGATGCAAGTGTTGGGAACTGATTGTTGTTCCCAAATAGAGAGGTCATGCAGGAAACAATGGCAGCATTTCTCTGGCATCAAATTTCCCAGGATTTTTCCTTTTGGGGTTGGGGAGTGTGGTTCATAGTGGAAATGTGCACTGACCTTTGTGTAGTGGCCCACAGAGTTATGCTCTGGGTGTCATAATTGTATGCACACAGCACACATATTACTTTGGATGACACCAGTGCACAAGGATGTATTGAGGATTCATTACCAGAGGCTCGGTAAAGCAGCAGAAAGTTGGTAATTAGGGTGAAAATCTTGGAGGAAAAGCTAAGCCTTGTAAAACCAAAAGGACACTAACTTTTGAGAGGCTATAATTCTAGCTCAGATAAGTTTAGTAGGGAAGGAGGAGTCAAATAAGAAACATAGGTCAAAATAGAGTACAAAGTCTGGAATCAGCTGGACAGACATCACTGGTGGTTCAAGGGAAAGTCCCTGAGGTGTGCTCTGATTTGGAATTTGGGGATGAGGGAACAACATGGGTGAAAGCATGGAGGTGTGAAAGTGTGTAGCAAGCCTGAGAAAAGACAATTAATTCAGTGGCTAGCATTTAGGACACTGCTGAGGCAATGTGATCAGAAATACTTAGTATCTCCAAAGAGAAGTATCCAGGTAATTATATAACTGCTTAAGTTTGCTGATAGGTAAAGACCTAGAAGAGGGATCAGGCTTAGAAATGAGGGCTGCCCCAGGAGATGGCTCAGTAGAATAAGTGCTTGCAAGTGCAAGGGCCTGAGTTCAATCCCTGGTTCTGCACAAAAAACAAAAACCCAAAACAAACAAACAAACAAAAAAACCAACCCCCCCAAAAAAACCCAAACCCCCCCCCCAGTCTGAAGGTAGAAATTCTTACTACAGCATGTGCTTCTGTCACTGGTTTGCTAAACACAATCCTACAGCTTCTCTTTTTCAATAAATTTATGGAAGAAAAAAAAAAAAAGAAAGAAATGAGGGCTGGCCAGATAGCTCAGCAGGTTAAAGTGCCTGCTTAGTTAGACGAAGGGACTGGGGTTTGATCCCCAGCATGCTATGCCAGCCCCGCCCCTGGGGCATGCTGCGACTGCACTTGAGACTGGGAGTGGTGGCGTGTGCCTGTAATCCCAGTGCTCGGGAGGCTGAAGACAGGAGGATCACTGTGAGTCCAATCTGTATAGTGAGACCCTGTAGACCATGCACTAAATACACAAAAAAATTATTTGAAGCCCACATAGTTGTTACCACACATTTTTGTTTTTGTCTTCCATTTGGGGTCATACAACTCTAGTAACTGTGGGTGTGTATGCTTGTTCTGTGTTTGCAAGCTCATAATACCCTGCTTTCCTTACCTACCTGTTCTAGAACCCTTCTGAATATCCATATCTTACCACCTGACCTGCAGTGTGTCTCTCTCCTCAGTGGAGTATGCAGTAGGCTGAGTGAGTGTCAAACAGATAACACTGAGCTTAGCAAGAGGACACAAAAGTGAATTGCAGATCGGGGACAAAATGATGCCCATTTGGCGAGTTTCTAGGATAATTTCAGACCCCAGACCTCACGCTAGAGTGAAAAAAAAAAACAACGATATTTATTGGAGGGATGCTTGGAATTAATCCTGCAAAAGGATAGTAAAGTGAATTCTTCCGTGGATCTGCTGTGATGGCGCTTCCTTCCATTTCTGTCACTTTTTATTACTGTAATGAGTTCTGTTCTCCAAAACAGATAAGATCAGTTTTGTCTGGTGCAGCCAGGTTGATTTGATCATAGTTTAGATTGCAGCTTTTGAATTCACCTTGGGCATTTAACTTCGGGGGCAGGGGCGGTGAGAGGGAAGTAAAGATGCTGAACTGGCAGAAAAGTATCTGCCATCCTTAGCGGTCTCCACCAGACACTCTCTCTCCAGCTATATGGCAGGGTAGCAGGTTCTCTGGACATCCCTTTACTGGGCTTCACCGTTTGAACTGCAGTAAAGATGGATTCATTAGGGTTCATCAATGCGCAGTCTGGGTGATGCTCTGTGAAAGATGTTTCTCCCGCGCCCGCTGAGCCGCAATGGGTGCTCTCCACGGTGCTGATAAAACCCGAGAAGGGTCTGGGGAGGTGGTGTTGGCGCTCTCCATGGTCCTGGAGGCTGTACATACCTGCGGGAAATTGGAGGGAGAGTTGTCCACAAGAGCTCCAACAATATTTTTTTCTTCTTTTTGCCCCGTAGCAGGGCTAAGATGAAACCAGAATAACAAGATGTAGAGGGCTGCTGGATGGATGTCCACACTAAAAATGAATGCCCATTTCACATTTGCTCTTGTTCTATGATACCAACTGGTAATTTTAGAATACTTCATTTATTTAGTTTTCTTCTAGGTGGTGAGGGGGTGAAAGTTTGTGCACAGACTAGTTACAAGGAGTAGGCTACTGCCCATTTGTAGTACAAATATGATGACAGGCAACAGCTCATCTATTTCACTAACATTTATTGGGCACCATTAATATGTTAGACAGCGTGCTAGGTGCTAGGCCTTGGGCAGATTTGTAGCTTACACAGCAGTCAGATAAATTGTGATTCCGCTTTTTGCCCTGATGAGCATTGATACATGGTGACTGAGAACTCTGGACTTCAGAGAGTACTTCTAGCCCAAAAGGTACCTGGGAAGAAGTCCAGAGAATGCTGGAGTTCCATTTGTGACTGCTCTAAACTAATGCGAACGTTTTAGTACAGAGGACCATGTGAGCCTTAAGGGGTTAAAGAAGCAGCGTTTTATGCAACTGTACATGCACCACATCTCCATCTTTGCATTTTGATGGTACCAGGGATCGAACCTGGGTCCTTGCACTTGCCAGGCAGGCGCTTAGACCACTGAGCTATCTCCCTAGCCCCATATTTAAATTTTTGAGGCCTCTTCAATCTTAGGCATGGAATCAGCTTCCTGCTTGGATCTGGTTCACTCAGTTTTCATAGGGATCTTTATACTCATTGGCCTGAGGAGTGGCCTGGAAGAATGCCTGATGCTGAGAAGTGTGTGGGTGCTCAGGAGGGAGGGCTATACCTGGGAATGAAGATGGTAGCTTGTGTGCTTGCTGCACTTACTGTATTTGGTGATTTGTTCTGAGTGCTTAATATATTAAATTATTTAATTATCACAACCACCTTTGGAAGTATGCCTTCTTATTATACTAGCTATTTGAAGATGATGGAAAGGAGGCACAGAGGTGTTACCTAACCTGCCTAAGGTCACACATCTGGTAAGTGGTGAAGCTATTCTTAGTAGTTTCCTTCCAGAGTCCATTGTCTTAAACACCATGCTATAAAAAGTTGAAGAGTACACTTTCCTTGGAAGTAGTCACATGCTCCCTGAGGCTAAAGTATTTTGTGGTTTGTTTTTTCCCTTCTACCATGTCCTCCCTGCTGTAAGTGTCTCTCACCTCTGTTGACAGACTGGATTCTAGGAATACACACCTTAATGCTATTTCTGAAATATTATTTTCCTTTTAATTGGAATTTTACCAAGTAGTGTTTGTCCCATTAGCCTGAAAAACTATGCATAATGCATTGCTATTTATCAGCGAAGGTATGGGTAATTTTTATTTTCACTTCAGCATTCTTGACTATGTAGTGGAGAGTTCTTCTCTCCCCTAGCCACTTTTCATCAACCAGTGATATTGTTTTCTTCATAATAAATATTACTATTTGAAAGTGTCTCATTTCCTTCTATGCCATATTTTTCTATTCATTATCCCTACTAGGATATAGGATATCTGAGGCTAGGAGCTTTGTCTAACTTGTGTTTACCACTGTTTCTCTTATACTTGCAATTGGTTATGGTCAACAAGTGAATCGATCTCCAAAAATAAGTTGATAAACTCTTAGAGAAAAATCCAGAGGAGGGAAGAGCTAATAAAATCCTTTGGGTCAAGAGAGATTTAGAAGAGCAGGTATAAAAGGGGAAAAGCTAGCATACAACTTATGCCGAGAGCTCTGATGGGGAGCCACTTCCAATCAGCAAGGGCCCAAACCACGAGGTCTTCGCAGCTGTGTTTGTGAATCTGGCATTTTTTCACCCTCCCACCAGAGCTGTTCTGTGTGCTACCTCACAACCGAGACTGACCAGAAGGAAGATAGGGTGTTGTCTAGGAGAGCAAGACAGTTTCTCTGGCACCATGAGCTTGGCATATATATATTTTCTATGTATATTTAGTACAGGGTCTACAGGCTCTCACTACACAAATCAGACTTGTAAGTGAGTCTCCCGTTTTCAGCCTCCCAAGTGCTGGGATTACAGGTGCATGCCACCACAACCAGTCTCAATCACAGTCTCAGTGCACCCCGAGAGTGGGGCCAGCACGGCACACCAGGGATTGAACCCCAGTTCCTGTGTCTGCCTAAGCAGGTGCTGTAATCTGCTGAGCTATCTCGCCGGCCTGGCATCTATTTTTCTTGACTTCTCCAGGAAGTAAAAAGGGTCCCTTCTCTTCTTTCCAGATCCCTGCTGTACAGATCTCACACATCTCCTGTAGCATGGCCCACACATGCTTAAAGGCTGAACAGCAATCTAAGAGGAGGAGGGATCAGCAGTGTTCAACGTGATCCACACTTGATACTCTTAGAGGAAAATCCAGAGGAGGGAAGAGCTAATAAAGTCCTTTGGGTCAAGAGAGATTTGGAAGACCAGATATAAAGAGGAAAAGCTAAGCACACAATTTATGCAGAGAGCTCTGATGGGGAGCCACTTCCAATCAGCAAGGGCCCAAACCACGAGGTCGTCGCAGCTATTTTGTGAACTGGAGATAAATTAGAAGATAAATCATAGAAAATGTGATGGGATATGGAAGGACAAAACAAAGAGAGGTAGTGTCGTAACCCTAAGAATGTGAAGCTAATGATACATTCAGATTCTTCAAGGTGATTTAGGCACATTTGGATTTTTTTTTTGACTCCCAGATAGTTTTCTTCCCAATTTTTGGTGTTGGTAGTGCCCACGTATTCCTTACTAGAGGCTGCAAGGTAGAGAGATGACCAGAACTAGTTAATTCAGAGTTGGAGAGCAGACACATGAGTGCATTTGGTGGGGGAAGAGGTTGATTCCCTGGTACCCATAGTTACACGCCAGATTTTTATATTTTGAGGTTTCCTTAGTCAACAATTGCCTAAAATCTATTTTCACTACCAGTGTGCACAGTGCATTAATCACTGAAATCTGTTTCTTATAGTTATTCTTCACACAGGATTCTGGTTTGCTTCCAAAGCAGGCTTTGGTACAAAGCTTCTGTCTGCTGAGGTCTGCATTTACCCCAGCCCCAGTGGGGAGTAAAGAAGGGGAAGGAGGAGGAGGAGGAGGAGGAGAAGGAGGAGGAGGAGATTACACTGTATGGCTGGAGATGTGAAAGAGGTGGTTGGAGAAGAGGACTACTCACAAGGAAGGGGGGAAAGATGAAGGGAAGTGAAACTCATCTGTATTAAAAGAAATCTGAGAGCACAGGCCTAGACTGGACCTCTTGGGCAGGTGCACTGGGGTGTGGGAGGGAGAAGAGTTGGAATTTGGAAAACCCTAGTTCTGAGTTTCTTCTTCAAACCTCCTTTTCTAGTCTGATTGAATTTTCTAAGTGTCGAATATTCGAGATAATATGTGTGCAGTGTAGGATACAGAGTAGACACTGGATAAGTAGAAATTATTATGGGCTTCAAAAGTGTACAAACATTTTTTTATAAAAATGTAATTTCTTGCGTGTTTATTGAGGACTTTTAGACACTGAGCATGGTTATAAAGCTGTGAATTCTTCTGTTTTTTCTATGGTAGGGAATGGAACATCAGTCACCTTCAGTTTACAGGAATATTGTAGTGACCTGGGGCTCTCACTGTATTTGTGTGGTTATCTACTCTACACCCATCCCTTTTTTATTTTTTCAGGAAAGACACATTTTTGTAGGAAGAGGACCGAATGCATTTAAGTGATGGTATTTCAGAATATGGGTGTCCAGGCTGAGACAGAAAAAGGGCAGAGAGAGGCGCATTGATTTATCTAGCAAACAAATATAGCCTACAGGCAAAATAGCCTCAACCGCGGACTCTGAGGAATTTCTAGGCTCATCTCGAGAGAGCATGAGCACACGGGGGACTGTAAGCATGTAAACTCCATGGGTGTGGGCTGAGGAGGTGACGAGAGTTGAATGAAGACTGCAGGGAAGGGAAAGAAAAGGAAAGTCACAAGTTACAGGGAAAGCGGTTCAAGCAGTGGGCTAGGAAACTGAGCAGGGCCGGGGGCGGTAGAGTGGTGTCAGGAGAGCAGATGGTGATCCCTGAGAAGGAGGGTGCAGATGGCAGTGGTGGCGAGGAGGCAGCGTGGGGTGAGGAACAGTCTCAGCTTGGCCACTCCAGGAGGAGAGAGACTGGAACACAAAACTCCCCATGCTGGGTGAGCTCTGTGACTCATCTGGCCCCCAGTGTGGCATCTGACAAGAGTACCAGGAAGGATATAGGGCTGTCTGTGATTCTCTGTATAGACATGGAGCTTAGGTAGAAGCCTCAGGCATCCAGGAATTCCCAGCAAGGAAAGAAAGGTCTCCTACCAAGAAAAGAGCAGACAAACTGTGATATTCAAATCTAGTCTCCCAGGTTACATTGCCCTTGCCTATTTGAACTTGGGCAAGCTATTCAGTTGTCCTTTCACATGGTTTTCTTACCTATTAAGTAAAGGGGGTAGGCTAGGTAATCTTCAAAATACTTTTAAAGTATAAATTTGTGTGATTCTGTGAAATATTTGAAGGTCTGGATTGTACTGGAGAGGGTAGACATTTGAGGCTACTATTGACAGAGTCATACATGAACGATAACCAGGAGAAACATGATTAGCTTCCCATGAGCACTGGTGTGGAAGGTAGATTTTAGGCAACTATTGCCAGAAATATTGGGAAAGGCTGATCTTGGGTTAATGTAATAATGTTTCTAACTCCTGAAGTTATTCCAATATGAACTGGGTCACTTTTTCAGGTAGTGAGAGTCCTGTGACCAGAAGCAATCTATCATAGATTGAATGATAGCATTTTAGGGGGTGGTATAAAAGAGTTCTCCCAGACTCTGTCTCCTTTCTTTAAGAGACATTGTATTTTTCTGCAGACTGGTTAGGCATATGATTACGTGGTAAACAGTAGTGAATCCCAGTGTGCCTTTTTTTAGTTAACTACACCTTGTGCAAAACAGCACAATTGCTTAATGTAAATAGGTTTCTGGTGGGGAAAGAAAAAGGAATTTTGTGATAAATAACTTTGCAAAACACTGGGTTAAATAAGTTCCTGTTCTGTAGTACTTCTCAGAGATTTAAATATATTAATTTAATATTAAAATTCATAATATGCATTTTCTAAATAAATTTGACAGTAGGCTATTTTTCACATTTGGTAAGAGTAGTGATATATTGAACATATTTTGAAAAATACTGCCTTAAATAGTAGTCTTGTATTTCTAGTTCTTTGTCCCTAGGAAAGATGGCATCCCAAGTTCTCTGTCATTCTTGGCTAGGTTGACCGGGGAGCCTTACTTGGGGCCTAAAGAGGCTGCCACTCCTGGTGTCACACTCTTGATGACACCATTCAATATAAACCAGCCGTAGGCCCAGGATAAGTCTCCTTTGTGCCTCAGTTTCCTTATATGCCGGAGAGGGAGAGACAATTTCCATTTAACCTTTTCAGGACTGACTCAGGCATTATTGATGAAGTCTAGTACATGTGGGGTTTGAATTTGTGCTTGAGTCATGGGCTGGGGAGGGTCTTGTGGATATGTAGATTCAGAGCCAGCGGAGCCCCTGGGGTGGGGCTGAGGTTCTGGAAGGTCCACGTGCTCCTTGGCAATGCTGGTGTTGCTGCAGCCACACTGAGTTATGAAGGACCAGGGAGCCCCACAGTGTCACCCTTAGGAGAAACATCTCTTCATTGAGAGCAGCAATGAGCTTTTGGGGCTGCTTCTTTCCCTAGGGATCTGGTCTGTGCTTTCAAAAGGTATTATTCAGGTGGGGAAATAAACTGGGGATCCCTCCTGTGTCCCATGCTGAGGTTTGCCTGGGGCCCTCCCAAGGGAATCCCTCTTCCTCTTCCCCACCCCCACTGCCTACGGCTCCCTAGTTAGTTAAGCTATTTTTTGAGTTTGCATTAAAACCATTTTTAACTACGTCCTGTTCAAAAGCTGTTAGCACTTGGCAATCATTCCATCTTCAGCTTGAATCCTGGTGAGAGTTTTTTTTCCCTCCACAACCAGGCACAGTATATCATTTAAAAATAGTTCTAGTGCATGGGTCAGAAAGAATGGCTGGTGGGGATGGGCATGGGCGGCAATGCTTCAGACTCTGCACCCCCTGACCCTCACCCCACTTCCAGCCCCCAGCTCTGGGACTACCCTTGCTGCCCAAACCTTCGGCACAGTGCAGCGCTGGGTTCTAGCAAGGATGGTGTGTGCACTGTCCAGCAGAGGGGGAGATGGAGACAGTGGAGAGGAGTGGTCAGGAAGGTAGACTTAAAGGCCTGGGCACTGGGCCTGAAATGACAGCAAGAGCTGACATCTTTTCTGCCCACAATCTATCCTGAGACATGCTAGAAGCGTAACATTCCCATCATCATTATTAGGGAGCATTTATGATGGGTCTCCTGGGAGTGATGCCCATGGGAACTGCTTTAGTTTTTGACACTTACCTATCTTTTATATCGTGACATCAACTGCTTCAGTACTTTGCAAATATTAATCCTTGCATCCTCCTAACAGTCTTCTTAGGTCAGTGCTGCTCTCATCTCCTTGCACAGAATGGGGACACTGAGGTATAGTATGCTTTGGAAACTTGCCTGAGGCCCTGCAGCTGATATGTGGCAGAGCCAGATCCCAACCTTTAGTCTGGTGGCAGGTGGTGTGTGTGCCCTGCACCATTGCACTATGCCAGTCCTCCCAGAGGGTGGTCCTGCCTGCGCAGCACCCAATCTTAGAATGGATAGACCAGTCCAGCCTGATCTTAGCTACATGGTAGGAGGAATGAAGCTTAAAACAGACAAGAACTTCCATCCTATTCTACAGAAAATGATTTGTTTTTTGAAGGCAACCATCAAGTATTAATAGGTAAGTCCCTGCCACTCAAACATTCAAAACCATTAAATACTCCAAGTGTACTTGGACCATGTTAAAATTTGATCACTGATCAGGAAACTTCACAGTTTTTCTCTGAAAATTCTTACAGTGAGAAGAAATAATTTCTTGCTTAGTTTTTCCTTGTCAAGTGTGAGTGTGTGTGTGTGCATGTGCATGCATGTGTGCTATTCTGTCACCACTGGTTTAGACAGGTTGCTTGCTCCTGAGAAGGTGAGAAGGAGGTAGCCATAGGGCAGGCTCCCCCAGCCTAGCCTGCATCACCCTGAGGCTGCAGTTGGCAGTCCTTTGCTAGGGGCTGGTGAAAGGATGCTGAATTCAGGGAGATGGCTGGGAGGTTTCTGCTGGCTACCAGCCCCTGAGACTGCTTTATTCTCATGGAATAAGTAATATGCTTGGAGTGAGAAGCATTTCCTGGGAGCTGACCTCCTCAAGGCCTGCATGTTCAGGCTTCCCTCGGGCTTGTGCCCTTTTGTAGGCGAATCTCACACTCACTTGTTCTTCCTGTCAATGCCAGCGTGGTTGTCCGGATTAGGCACCTGCTTGTTAGAATTTTGGAAGCACTGCTGTTGTCTCCCTGTGACTGGATGCTGGCTCCATGTTCTCTGATTGGACTCCAGAGACAACTCTTTTTTAGTACAAATCTGCTCCTTGAAGAATGCCAGGTCTCCCTATGCCACTCTCTGCAATTCATGGCACTTGTCTAATAATACTAATTAATAAGCAGCTCTTATTAATGGCACTGGAGCCGTGATTGGACAGGACACAGAAGACCAAGTAAACTTTGGCAAGCCAGTGAAACATGGCTGTGCTTGGGAGATGAGAGGAGAGAGGAACACAAGGAATGTTCGCAGGGGGTGTTGAACAAAATGCTTGGGGACAGTAGCCTCAGAGATTGAATTTGAGATCTGCTCAGGAATGGGGAACATGGAGACATCAGTGACTTAGAAAACAATCTAGTAGGGAAGATTGGGAGGCTGGAGACCTTGACTCAACTGAAGTCTTGGCTGAGGGATTAGCAGAACTGTTCAGTTCCCAGTTTCTAGAGACTTGGTGTTAGCATTAGCAGTCCTTGATATTCCCAGCGTTGAATAGGGTAGAATTGTGGGAACTCAGAAATAAACACCCGAGTAATGAGTGAAGAAACTGAGGGGACTGACCATCATCACCGTCTTCCAAAGTTGGCTGGAAAAACCAGGAAATAAAAGAAAAAAACTAAAAAAATGCAACCAAAAATCTCAGCAAAAGCAATTCTTGAAATTCACCTAACCAGCATCCTTATGGTGTCAGGAATGGATATGTCAAATCTATTTATCTTGATTTCATAGGCAGTCTTGTTTATAAATGTGCAGTTGCCTGTATTTCGATAAATAACTTAATAAAGCAAACTTGCTGTGATGAATTAAGTGGGATAAGGCATCAGTGTATGCCGAAGTCTCAGAAAGCAACAGGCGATCAGGCCTGGTAGCTGCTATGCCTGGGCAAGGGCCAAACCAGTTGCTTGTGATTTGCTTCCAGTCTGATCAGTTACTTCTGGGCCATCTCAGATGTTACATATTTTGAATTCCACTCTGATATTAGCATTTAGACTCTTTATTGTATACTTTTCCTGTGGCAGTTGCTATTACTGGTGCTTTACCCTGAAGGGTGAATGAACACAGGACAGGTGGTGAATGACAGGTAAGCTCCATCCCCCGTTCAGCTTGCAGTTGCTTCTCTTTTCTGAAAAAATGAATTTTGCTTCAAAGAGGAAAAAAAAAACAATAAAATGAATAGATGTTCAACACAAGATAATAGGAGATTAACAATGGCGAATACATTGCATATTGTTATCTACAAAGTAGTTGCTCAGATTACAAGATATAGGCATGAAAAATTGATCAAACAATGTAAGTACAAATCTTTCTTTTCAATGAACTAACAGAAATTAGTCATATAATTATCTTAGCTATCTTGTAGATTTTCTTATCGCTTACTTTTTTTTCACCTTTCCTCCATCCCAGATGTTCTTTCTCTTTGAGCAGTTTCTTCCCATTTCACAATATGTGTTGTACATTTTGGATCTTATTTATTCTTTCAGTTTCTCACACTAGGAAGACAATTTGATGTTTACACATGTAGGTCTGATTTAATGCTCTTATGAACATGGTCTGGAATTGCTCCATCTACCTGTAAAAGCCTTGAGTATCCTTCTTTATAGCTGAGTAGTATTCCATTGCCTAAAAACACCACAAATTTTTCTCAGTTCTTCAGTTAATAGGCATTTGGGTTGCTTCTAAAGTTTAAGTACAACAGATTGTGGTGCCATAAACACATCTATCCCTGTTGTATGATGTTTTCAGTTCTTTTGGAAAAATGCTCAGAAGGGGACCTTCTTGCATGGGACCTCCAATCCTAGTTTTTTGAGGAATCTCTACTCTGATTTTCTCAGTGGTTGTACTAGTCTATACTCCAGTCAACAGTGGGGAGGGTTTCTTTTTCTCAAAGCCATGGCAGCATTTGTTATTGGTTAATTTCTCAATGATAACCATTCTTTCTGGAATGAGATGGAATCTCAATGTTATTTTAATTTGAATTTCTCAGATGACCAAAAATGTTGAACATTTGTTCATATATTTGTTTGCCATTTTTGTTTCTTCATTTGAGAAGTGTATATTCATCTCAGATGCAGATTTTTGGAATGGGTCTTTGAATTTTGGGAGCCTTTTAAAAAATTCTTTATATATTTTAGATAGAAGTCCTTGGTCTGAAGGCAAATTGGCTTAATTTTTTCCATTCCATGGGTTTTCTTTTCACTCTGTTGGTAAATTCTTTAGATGTGCAAAATTGTTTGAGAAGATGAGATCCGAGTTGTTATTTCTGCGAAGCACTTCCCTTGCAATTTGGGTTTTGTTCATGAACTCTCTTCCTGCCCTTATATCCTCAAGATTTATACCCACTTTCTCTTCCAGTAGATTAAGTGTTTCTCTTTTAATGTTTAGATTTTTCAATTCATTTATACTTTAGTTTAGTGCATGCTGATAGACATGGGTCTAACTTTAGTCTTTGGTGAGCTGAAAAGCAGTTTTTCCAGCACCATTTATTGAAGAGGCTATCTTTCTTTCAGTGAACATGTTTGGCCCCTTGTTTTTTTTTTTTCTTTTCTTTCTTTCTTTTTTTTTGATATAACAGGTTTTATTTTTGCATATCAGTATTAAGTTCTTTGCATTGCACAAGGCTACGTTGAGTACATCAATCAATATAGACAGTGAAATTCTCTGGTAACAAAAATCTAAATGTTTTTTATTTGTGACCAGAACCAATTGTAAGTCCAAATTACTAATGAACTTAGTGATACATTCTTGATTTTTTCAATTTTTGATACTAGAGTATCAAAGGGTATTAGGTACTTATTTATGATTGCATATTTTGATTTGCACCCTAATGCTAGCATTAATTTTCCTTACATTAATTTTTTTCATCAAAGTGCAGAACCCACGGCCGGTCTTAGCATCCATTTACTGTCTTGTTAGTGTCAAGTCAGCCCTTAGTTTTTATGTCTGGCGAAGATTGTGGTACCCAAAGCCTGGACTAGCTGAGCGCGAGTGGATGCTCTGCTTTGTGAAATGCTGTCCCTGAATATGCTGAAGTGAACGTGTGATGGGACCTTTTTTCCTGCTACTGTATATTGTACACATTGCAGAATGCAAGCACATACTGACCATTGATGACAACAGACTGTACAAGGACTGTAAGGTCTTCTCAGGTCGCTGGTGGTGTCCTTTGTGCCAGAGACCTTTGCCCCTTTCTGGCACCAGCAGTTGGATGTTGGGCTGGAGAACTTTGGTGCTCTGTCCTCCCTGCCCCGGGCTGTGTCCTCCC
>NDGM011014406.1:0-14486 GCA_002564305.1 Octomys mimax | reverse complement strand
TGGAGTAAGTGCTTCACTGGCAAGCGCAAGGGCCTGAGTTCAATCCCTGGTTCCGCAAAAAAAGAAAAGAAAAAGAAGCCAGGCCTCTGTCTCTGTAGGCTAGGCAACACTTGCCACATAATCTGGGCTGATTCTCATGTCACTCACATGCCCAGTGCCCTTTCCCCACTGCCTGCCCTCTCCCATGTGAGCACCAAGGCCCTCCAGGGGACAAGCAGTGGGCTGTGTCCCCAGCACAGCCTGGCAGGGGGTGTGGCTTTAATCCAGGTGAAGAGGTCCACCCCAAGGCTCCACAGCGCAGGCCGTCATTTCCCCTGCCCAGCGCTGTCGGGAAATTAAATGGCTAAAGCAACAACAAAGTGACAGACCAAACAGCCAAGTCTGGGAAGAGCTGAAACGACTAATTTCTAAAGGGAGTTTCAAAACACTAATTTTCCAGAACAGAAAATCAAGTTGTGCTCATTTCTCAGCTGTCATCCGCAATGAGACGGAGAATATTTCTTCCTGTGCTGTCAGTTAACCTTCTGAGCAGTCGGATCACATCGCAGGGCGGCCAGGCCGGAAGTCGGCTCTTTGGCAGCTGATAAATGGGTGCAGTGCAATCCTGCATGTGCATCGGCCCCAGCGGCGTAAATCGACTTCTCATGATCTCATGTTAGGAAAAAATTATGCCCCTGAAGTCAGGGCAAGCAGTTTACACAGGCATCCTTTCCTGGATATTTATTTTTCTCACCGGCAATGACTGTCTTTTTACTTTCTGCACTTACATTACATTGTAAAATGTCACATGTCACACAATGTTGGTTTGCCAAGATTTCGGGTTGTATCTGCCTTCCACGAATAGTTTCCTAGCATTTTTTGCTCATCTACAAAGAATGAGCACTTTGGGCAAGACTGTCATAATTTATTGGTGTTAAGAGGCACTGCAGCAGCCATAGTTTAACCTGTCCTCTGTTTTATAGATGGGGAGACTGAGGTCCAGTGGTAAAGTAAACAAGTTGAAGGTCATAGCGTACTGAAGGTCGCAGGCCGAGTTCATGACGGAGCCTGGCTTCTGCCTCCATTTGGACCTTAGCTAGTGACAGCTTCTTTCAGGCAAACACCAGTGCCCGGCTGCTAGAGTCTTCAAGGCTGGACATTAGGAGCCTAAAGACTGGCTGAGCATATGTCAAGCAGGAAATACATCCAAATGCCTGTGCCAGATTTTCTTTGTTTTGTGTTTTGTTTTGTTTTATTTTGTTGCCTTTTGCAATTCAGTACTAGACTATTCTCCAGACTGTCATGGGAAAAGCATTTGGTTTTTGTCTCATTTTGTTTTGCTTTAATCACCTTGAGAAACGTGACAGCCCACTTCCTTGAAGGTATTTTTCTTCTCCATAAACAGCTTTATGGAGGTATAATTCACACAGTGCACAATTCACCCATTTGAAACATATAATGTGGTGGCTTTTAGGGTGTTCACAGTCGCGTGACCACCACCACTGTTGGAACACATTTTCATCACCCTGAAGACAAACTCTGCCCCCTACCGGCTCGCCGTCCCCCGCCCCTTGCCCTAGGCAGCCTCTAATCTGCTTCCTGGCTAGCGGTGCTGCAGGCTGAATGCTTCGTACGAATGGGCTCAGATGGTTTGTCATCTTCTTAAAGATTCCACGGCAGAAAGATGTGAATGAGGAAGGAAACTGCTTGGTGTCTGCAGAAAGACAGACTCATCACACTGCCTTTTTTCCTCAACTTTGCAAATGTTTTCAAATGCACTCAAAATGTTAGGAGGATGCTGCAGGTGCACCTTTTCACCCATCACTAGGGTTCTGCTGTTACCTTCTGCGACCCCTTAACTAAGCCCATGTACATGGGACTGTCCCCCAGATCACCACCTTCATGGCAGTTTCTCTTTGAAGTCCCTTCTATTCCAAGAGGAAAAATACTCCATTTTGCAAAATAAGATGTCACGATAGGTTTAAAAAGCTAAAAATGTTAGTCAACATCAGAAGCTCTAAAAGACAGACTCAAAAGGACCAAGAAGTTTCGGAACAGCTATCCAGGGAAGACCGAGACTGGAAACCTAAGGACTGGGGCAGCACCAGGCTGGGCAGGGACACCCAGGAAGGGTGGCCAGGGAGTGACCACGTGGCTGGAGAACACAGCAGGCTTTTCCCACCCTGCTCACTTTGCAGAGGACCTTCTGGGACTCACAGGCTTACTTATGTATCACTTTTGTCTTGCACTTAGACAGAAAGCAGAAACCACTTGAAGGAGCCATTTATCTACTTTTCATGTATAACATGAGCTTTTGCAAACTGCAGAAAGCTTCAGCTCCAGCAAGGAGTTGGTCGTCCAGCACCTTGTGGCTGCACATGGCAAGAGGGGACAGGACCCTGAGCTTGGGTCAGAGCCACACAACCATCACCTCAGACCTTACACACTGACTGCACTGTGTGGGCACACCACCCAGAGCCCAAGAGAAGGTGCCTGCTGCTCTGGGGGGCCACGCACTGATGCTGTGTGTGTGCGTGCATGCATGTGTGTGCATGTGTGTGTATGCACGTGCATGTGTGTTTGTGTGCATGCATGCATGTGTGTTTGTGCGTGTGCATGTGCGTGTGTGTGTGTGTGTGTGTGTGTGTGTGTGTGTGTTGTAAAGAACGTTCAGTTTGAGTTCCATGGCAGGAGAAGGAAGGCCTGGTGAGCAGCCTCCCGGCTCCCACTGATCCATGCAAGGTGATTCCTTATGATGAGCGAATTGGCATACTCTGATATCAACTCTGCAGAAGCATCTGCTGGAGCGGGAATTCCAATGCACCTCTTATTCACTTATCATTCACCGACGCTTACCAAAAGCCATGGGGAGAGGGGGAGGCAAACACAAGCATGTCCCAGGAAGGATGAGACAAAGTGTTCAGAGTGAGGGGAGCAATTTGAGGGTGGCTCGTGCCAGTGCGTCTCTTACTCTAATCGTTTTCTACTTTCACTTGAGCACTTATACTCTCATACTTTGCATGTGTTTGCCCACTATGCATGGTGTAACGCAGGGTCACGTAGAGTCTCCTCTTTCTACAGCCCTTAGAGAACTCTGTCCAGTGAAGGGGAAGTGGGCAACTCTGAGGAGTCATTGTTACTATCCACAGGTAGAGTGGGCCATGGGGAACTGCTGATACGCGAGGGTTTCACCCAATAAGCACCGCAACTCGATGGGCCACGCTGCAGTGTATACAGCACTGCCTTAGCTAGGGTGCCAGAACAGCCTGGACCACCTAAACAACAACAATTTGTTTTCCAAGGCCTGGAGACTGGAAGTTCAAGCTCAAGGTTCCAGCCACTTCCGTTTCTGGTGATGCCATGTTCCTGGCTCACTGGCAGCACCTTCTCACAGTCCTTACGCAGTCAGTCCCTCCTCAGTGTAGACACCAGGGAAAGAGAACCAAAGGGGGTGCACTCTCTGGCGATGCTTCTGACAAGGACACTGATCCCGTCAGCACAAAGCCCTACCGTACGACCTCACAGAACCTTCACTGCTTCCCTGGAGGCCTCTAACCCAATGCACACAGTGGGTTAGGGCTTCCACGTATGAACTTTGGGGAGATTAGAAGCATTCAGTCCTTAATCCTATGAAATGAATACACTGAGAAAGAGACACAGAAGGGTGTTTGATCAAAATCATTTTTATTGTTTTTATTGTCTTTGAAATAAAAAATATGGTGAATATGTAATTTTTTAAAATTTATTACAGTACATTCCCATTGGTCCCAGTCAAAATTACACACACACACACACACACACACACACACACATTTCAAATACACTTATCCTGTCTTTCTTGCCACCTTCTAAAGCAGTATCTCTGGAAGTCCTTTTTGTGAGTGTCATTAATTGTGCCGCCATCGCTATCTCAAGGACCTGAGCCGGTTCAATTTTGTTCCTTCTCATGGTCATCTTGACCTTGGGGAAGAGCCAGGAGGCACACAGCACCAGTGAATAGGACGGTCATGGACACACAAGTATGTCCCTATGAGCCCGCCTTTCAATGGACGACATGCGGTGGCTGCATGCACCATGTTTTTGATCAGTCCTCTAAAGACACTCACAGAAGAAGACCTTCAGAGCTGCTTGAAAAAGTGGCAGGAATCACGCTATCAGTGTGTCCAGGAATGGCGGGAGAGGCACGCGAGTCACTCCCTGTTACTGGAGCCAGATGTGCCTGTGTTCTTTACTGTAATGATTTTCTTCACTTTTGCTTAGGCACACACACATTTTTATACTTTGTGGCATATATGTTATGCTCATGGTATAATACATGAACTGTATTGGAAGGCAAGCGAAGGTGGAAGTGGCCCTGTGGTGGCAGCAGTCACAGGCCCACGATGCACTGGTGCCTCCTGTGATACAACGTCTGCCTCAGCACCCAACCACACCAGGGGCAGCAAACCTACAGCCTCCTTCAGGAGTCAGGCCCACACGTGTCCTCAACTCCTTGCCCTCCCCGGGCCACTCTCCTATCTTCTGACACATCGGCTTTTGAAACCATCGCTCACCTGCCCCTCTGCTCACCTGTCACTGACAGGCGCACATGGGCCACACATGTAGCTGGTGCCTATCTGAAGGCAGGGACACCCAGACCTCCCCTGGGGTGCTCACCATCTCATGCAAAACTGCACTCTCAGGTGTTGAGTGTACTTGGCAGAGGCATGCATGGTGAGCACCTGTTACATTCCCAAGGACTCCCTGGTTCCTGCAGAGGCCCATGCACATAGGTGCCTGGGAGTGGGAACTGAATGGGCACGTGGCAGCATGTGGGATGGGAAGTGTGGCTCCTGCGCACTGAGCTGGGAAACCCCTCAGGCTCCTGGAGCAGCTTCAGGGCCCTGGTGTGTGTGGTAAGCCAGAGGAGGGCTTGCACATAGCCATACCAGCCCTCTCCAGTTCAAATTCAGACACCCCTGGGCATTGTTCCCACACCAGCCCCCCTCAGGAGCACAGTGGCTGCAGAAGGCTTGCTGCTTAGAGCCCACAAGAGGTCAGGCATCTAACATGCTGCCTAGAGGAGGCCGCCAGGCTGTGTCGCTGACCAAGGCATCGCAAGGCCCAGGCTCTATGTTGCACAGGGGCCTGGCCGCAGCTGGCCTTAGCAGCTTCTCAGAAGTGCCTCCACCTCTGTTAGCTTAGGCTGCTCTGGGCTCACAAACCCAGATGTGGGCACAAAGGCCATAACATAGCGATTAATCACCCAATAAAAATATACTCAGGGAACAAATACACAGGGGTCTGCCTGGCTTTCACACGCTGGCCCAGCGTCCTGCTCTGCCTTCCTGGCAGCTTGCAATCAGCTCTGGGAAACCGGGCTGGGGCCAGGTGCCTCCACACCCTTGTAGGAAGCAGAGCAGAGCTGATCCTGACCCACGAGCAGCCAGCCCTTGGCCACATGCCACAGACATAGGCCCTGGTCCCTCAAAAGCTCTAAAACAGGGGCTGGGGATGTGGCTCAGTGGCACAAGTACCTACCTGGCAAGTGCAAGGTCCTGAGTTCAATTCCTGGCACAAAAATTAACCCTCTGAAACAGCAGCCTGGTCTATCTTAGCTCTGCTTTTCTGTCTTATGATAAAGGGCTATGAACATTTGGTGGCTGGCAGAGTAAATCACAGAGTGTTCCCCACCACGCTGGCCTGCTCCCTGCCCCACATCGTGAGTTAACAATGATGCCCACCACAAGCCCTTATCTAAAGAAGGCCGGTAGCAGACAAGCACTGCACGCAATGACGTGATTCACAGCCCCAAAATGTGCCTCAGCCCTCAGAAGAAGAAACCCCGATCCAGGCAGGAAAAAATGATGACAGTAAGGTTGCCTCCCGCCTCCAACCCTAGGCTGTTCTCAGCATGAATATGCACGAGCTAGGAACTGCCTGGCTCTTGGCAGTAGTTCTCCACCAACGTCTCTGGCCAGGGCACGCTGCGCCTCACCCTCAGCTGGCGTCGCACACTGCTGGGGAGGTCCTCTTCCCAACCACGGGAAGTATTCATCTGTTTTCCAAAGAGCCTCTTTGACATCAGTCCCCCTCTGGAGCACCCACAAACCACTCTTCTGTCCTTGACTCCCCTCTGCCTTGCTGTCCCTTGTCCTGGGTTTACTTTTGATTCCCCAAATTGTCCAGGATCACTTTGAATGTCCTCCTGCGGCCGGCTCTTTCGTGTGACTGACAGGTACCCCTGGGCAGGACCGGGGGTTGTCTGGGATGGTGTGAGCCCCTGGGGGACATCTCACTGACTCTGCTAACCAGTAGGTGCCAGGACTGAGAACAGTGTTGTGGGGACACAGGTGGCAACTACAGGCCCAATTGGGAGTTTGCCCAGAAAGTCCCACGAGGATTCCTAGGTGCTGAGCTCGGAAACCCAGCTGAAGGGTTTTGTTCCTGTTTGTGTTCTTGGGCCTGGGAACACTGTAAAGCAGGTAAATCTTCACAAGATGCATGCTTACATCTTGAGCACAAGATGATGTACTCCCTGTAAGGAAAGCGTGGTGGCTACCCACTCACTCCAAGGTCCAAGCCACCGGCTCTTTGCTGGGTGTGGTTTCCAGTGCTTAGGAAAAGCCACCAATCTGTACGCATGGATGTGGGGAACTCAGCCCTGGCCCGGGCAGGTTGCAGGAGCGTGAGCCAGCTTGACCAGCAGCAGTGAAATTAACAATGATGCTAATTAATAATGAAACCACCTCAAGGCTGTGTCTTTAAGTCACTGTTTTAACTTTTCTCAACATTCTGAATGCTAATCTATGCGTTCACCTGGAGCTAAGAAATCCTGGATTTCTCACAACTTCTGTGTCTTGGCCTACCATTCAAAGTGCCACGTATTTTGTCAAATGAGCAGAGACCCAGATTCCTGGGACCTTGTTCAATTTGTGGTGTCACACACTGAGTCTGCGTTTCTTTATTTCTCCACATTGCTTTGCAATCAGCTTGGCCTAAGGCAACAATGAAAGAACACTTGACATTTATAAAGCATCATTGTGAAGATTGTTATCCTTCTTTAATAACTGCTGCAGTCACGCACGTTTCAAAAATTGGAGAAGAAGGGGTAATGGCCTGGAAATTTTATAAATAATCCCTGGAAATAAATTTTCAAGGCAAAGACCAGTTGCGGTTCCCACTGCGGCTGCAGCAAGGAGGTGATTGGTGAATCTTAATGAAGAGTTGATGGCCTCAGAAAAGAGGCCAGCCTTGGCCTTGCTTTGTGTGCCTGTTGGAGAGAGCTCTCCGAGAGGTGTGTAGCTGCCAGGGGGTCAGCAGCCGGTGCCCGGGCGCTGGCTGCGCTCTTGCCGTGCTGAGGCAGCTGGAACACACCGGACTCGCGCGACCACTGCAGAGGCTGAGCGCAGACAGGCGGGGGCAGGAGCTCAGGGTCAGATGCTGCTCTGCAGGCACGGCTGGCTCCTGACAGGCACAGGCACAGGCACAGGGGTGGCACCTGGCGGGGCCCACCCCTCCCAGTGACTACTGACAGAGAGGCCAGTTTTTAGGGTTAGGGGGAGTTAACCAGTCTCTGAGCTCTGTTATGACTGGACTTCAATTCGCTGACACCTGTGTCACAGCCACATGGGTGCCCGGGGTGAGCCCCTAAGGTAGCACAGGACTCCTCAATGGAAGCTTCTAATAAGGAATAGCTTAGGCCACTGTTACAGTCATTGGTTTGCAAAGAAACAGATCTGCTATGGGACACATAAATTAATAGGAATGTCATAGAATACTCACCCAAAAAGTCAGATGCAGAAGAGTGCAAGAGATCTGCCCATGCACTAGGGATCTGAAGAATCGAGCTGAAGCCTGGCTCCCATGGTGCTGCCCCACCCGAGTCCAGCTGAAGACCAGAGCCCACAACAATGTTTCCTGCCATCTGTTTCGAAGATCTCCATCAGCGAGACCCGAGGGCCAGTGGTGGAAGCTACAAAGTCTGGGTGAGTGGGGGGAAGGATCTGTGCTACAAGTGCTGAGGGATCTGTGCTGGAGCCAGGAAGTGATGCCGAGGGTAGAGGCCAGAGCTCCCCCAAAGAGAGCAGCAGCCATTCCCCATGCCAGGGAGGACCCGAGCTTCTCCACAATGTGAACCACTGAGTTCATATCAGGAAAATCAGCTACAACAAGGCTTCTCCTGGAACATCAGCAGCATGCAACCTGCTCCACTGGTTCTCCCTCCATGCTGTTGGCAACAATCCCTAGCGTGCCAGCCACAGACTCTTCATCTGGGCATTCCCACTCACGGTGACCACTAGTTAATCCACCAAAGACGCGATGAACTGAGTGAAGGTGATATCAAATCACACATATGCTGCACTGCATTGCGCCCTTCTCAAGAGTGTATGATTTTTTTCATAAACTGAAATATAATTTTGAGAATCTGTTACATCAACTTAATTGTTTCCCACTTTGGAAATACACCATTCTGTAGACTCCAGCCCTGTGTTCCAGAGCTGTCACCTAAGGACAGCATGCTAGGGGACATAGCCCCGGTTTTCAGCACAGAATTGAAACATGGGTCATGGAATGGTGGTTCTCATACTTTGGTGAACCACAACCCCCTAGAAAGTGTATTAGAAATGAAAAGCATGCCAGTGTGAGTCAAGTCTGGGCGACTTAGTGACATAGTGACACCCTATCTCAAAAATGAAAAAACAGGACAACAGTTCAGGATGTGGCTCAGTGAGAGGTCCATGCCTGGACTCAGTCCCTGGTATGAAAAGAGAAGAAGAAAGGAAGGAAGAAAAGAAGGGAAGGGGGAGGCTAAGAGAAAAGAGGAAGGAAGAAAAAGGAAAGAAAGGGAACCGTAAAGAAAAAAGAAATGAGAAAAGAAAGGAAAGGAAAAGGGCCTGTCACGCCTCCTCACCCTGCTAACTGACACATGCCACAGCTAGAGAAGCCATGGTATAGAAAAATCCCAACCCTCCTGGGCTACTTTCTTTCTATTTTGTTTGTTTTTGTTTTTGTTTTGAGTTTTTTGAGACAGGGTTTTGATACGCAGTTCAGACTGGCCTTGAACTTATGGTGATTTTCCTACCCGAGTGCTGGGATTACTGTGATGCACCACCAACCCCAGCCCTGGGCAGTAGACAAACAAAAAAGCAAGCAAGCCTAGCAGACAGAGACCCACACTGGTGCTGCAGATCTGCTGTTTAAAAGCTATGTGACATGGGCAAGCAATTGTGCCACACGGAGTCTTTGCTTTTTCTTCTGCAAAACGAAGGTCCACTGCCTGGGCTGACTGGGCCTCAGCCGCAACAAGGCACCAGGTGGCAGTCTGTCCTCATTGTGCAAAGCACCCATGCCTCCT
Organism: Octomys mimax; assembly: GCA_002564305.1. Lineage (NCBI taxonomy): Eukaryota > Metazoa > Chordata > Mammalia > Rodentia > Octodontidae > Octomys > Octomys mimax. Next base: position 5,170 of record NDGM011014406.1, on the reverse strand, counting down.
GTTGGAGAAACCACAGAAAGTGACCTCCAAGAGGCAGAGGTGCCCACCCGGAGCACGACAACCTGAGAGAGGAGGTGGCGTGCCTGGCCCTTGTCACAGGAGTAACCTGCCATTGATGTAATTATTAATTAATATCCTCTTTTCCTGCTAGAGCATAAGTTCCAAAAACCAAAGAAACTGCCAAGCTCAGGGCCCAACACATGCCTAGTTTCTATTTCTCCATACTGTGCAAGAAAAGCAGTTACAGGAAAAGCATGTATGCCTGTGTCCACGCAGAGACCTGGAGCTGCGGTCGGGCCGATAGGTGAATAGCACTTATCTTGGGACGAGCTTTGGGTGGTTTTAGTTTCTTTTTCACCTCTGTATTGTCCAAATTTCCTGCAATGAACCCAGAAGATAGAATCAGTATTTGCTTAAGTAAAGATGAGGGCTGAAGCAGAGAATGTTCCTCCATGATTCCCAGTTTTCCCACGGGCTTCCATACAGCCTCTAGGACCAAAAGGAATTTAGGTGCATCAGGAATGCAATGGATTTTAAGAATAAGTACAATTTCTTCTTATCCGGTGATTTTGTTACTTTGATCACAGTCTATGTAGAGACTTGCAGAGCCAGCCTGAGAGTGCTCTCCCCAGCAGAGCCCTCAGCTTGTGCCTCTGATCCTCGATCTGGGGACAGACCAGCTTTCCTACCTGAGCTAAATGGGTGCAAACAAGGACTGTTTGGACTGAACACCTTCTGTCCTCCTGGGAGCCAAGAATTTGGCTAATGCCACACAGAGGGCAACTACATGGCCAGCCCTCAGTCAAATGCCCAGCTGTGCAGTCTCAAGTGCGTCCCGTTGTCATTGGCATCACACATGCATCATCACGACTTGTTACTAGAATACAGCACATCCTTCCTGTGTGACCCCAAGACAGGGCCATGGAGAGCTTGGTCCTGGTTGGCCCTGGGCTTTGTTCTGTGCGCCTCTTCCCTGCGCTGGCTTTGCTCCCCATCCTGCCACTGTGATGCATTTTAGTCATGGTGTGACCATAGATGACATACATCTTCTTGGCAAGTCACTGAGTCTGGGACACACGGGCTATTCTGATCAAACCCCAAGTTGGCAGCATGGGTGAGACCCAAGTCTGCAGGAAGGGCAGGGGCCTGGAATGGCAGAGGTGGGAGTTTGGCTGGAACTGGGCCAGAGGGACATTGGCCAGGAGGAGAGACAAGTCTGCCATGCTAAAGGGACAGATCAGCGTCTCAGGACAAAGCACTTTTAGATTCTGGGTCCCACAGGACATGGCTTGGCCAAAGGAGGCATGTGTTTTCTTTCTTTTTGTCATTCATTTGACAACTGAGTTTGATGCTCTAGGTCCTAGGAACAGAGGTTTGACCCAGAGAGCTGAGGTCCCTGCCCAAGCTGCTTACCCTCGGAGCTGGTCAGGGAAGGAGACAGACTTTAGCCTGGCAATCATCTGTGGTCTGTGTCAGGGCCAGGGAGCTCTAGGGAGATTTTTGCAGGTGAGGTCCCCAGGTTAAAGAATGCATGAGTGCAGGGCATCAGTACCACAGCAGAAGCATGCAGTCCGGCAGAGCAAGAGTGCCTGCATTTTTTTACACATGCTGTTATCACATAGTTACATTCCTGTAAGCTGGCCTCGCTGGCGCATGTGTAGCTGTCTAATCTCAGTCAGGGCATATAAGCACATCCCACTCTGCACCTGTGCTGGACAGCAGGTTCATGTCCTTAACATGTCCTTAAACACCCTGAGTTTTGAAGCAGTCTGAGCAGTTCCCCACAGTCCCAAAGGACAGGAAGCCCTCTTATCTGAGTTTAGAGCCCCCAGATGGTGAGATATACTGGAAGAAATGAAAAGAACCCCCGTTCTATGAAGTGAAGTGAAAGGTCTTGAGACTAGAATCAATGTGATATTTTCAAGGAGCAAGTGGAAGTTCAGTATATGTGCCACTTGGGGAGGGTGAGAAGAGAAAAGCAAGGGCAGGTAGAGACCTAGCCAGGGTCAGCTGGGTCCTCTAGGCCCTGAAGGATCACAGTTGGAGGTTTGGATTTATTCTCTGCCTAATGGGAAGCTGCTGGAAGGTTTGAAGCAGGGGGTTCACACAGTCCTGTCTGCTATTCACAAAGTGGGTTGTAACAACACAAAGGAAGCAAGGCATTGTAATAGTCTCACCTCCTCCTTCCTACAACAGAGTGAAGGACATGGACCCATGGCAAAGCTGCCTTGGTCCACAGCCTTGGTGTGGAGGTGCTGGTCCTCTTGGGGCTGGTGTGCATGGCCATGGGCATGGTAACCCAACCTTGGTCCATGATAGCTGCCATGACCAAATGATGCTCAGAACTGTAACCTAGTAGAGCCTCATGCAGGATGACACAGGATGCTACCAGGATGCCCATAGGTGCTACCAAAGGCTCTGGAATGCCAGAGACCATCAAGAGCCCTTCTGCTCTTCCTGTTATTGGACCATGTAACATCATAGCACCATACCAAGCCAGACAAGCCACATCCTCACCCTCCCAGCCCTAAAAGGTCCTTCCCAGGCTGCTCCCAGGAAGCTCTGCTGGTTCTGCTGGAAGCCAGTCCTCTCTGGTTGCTGATGCTGCCTTCTTGGCATGGGTTCCCTGGGAGAGAAAGTGAACTCTACTCTCTCATCTCTCCGTGGCCCTGCACCTTATTGGGCTATGACTGCTAACTAACTTGGCATTCTGGAATCCACCAGCCCTTCAGTCTCATCTGTAGCTACTGTCAGAAGACTTTAAATCAGAATATTTTTATACTCAGAGCCGTGGTTGTATGAGCTATTTTAAGATGGTGCTTTTTGTTCAGTTGAGAATTCTGTACCTTTCCAGTTGTGTTTTAAATAGAGTGCCGATTCTGATCACCCCAGCAGGTGCACATCCACCATGGGGGCCAGGGGGCTGCAATCAAGTGAGGTGTTAAGTGTCCCCCTACACTTTCTGCCCTGCATCATGGCTTGAGAGCAGCTGGAACATTCCCTCAGTGGGAACGTGGTGTTGCTCCTGTGCTCTCTGCCCAGTTCTCTTTCCCAGGCTTCTCCCAGCCTGACTCGGCCTGTGCCCTCTCTGTGAGGACCAGCTATGGTTCCACTTAGGTCTGCTGAGTGTGGCTCGGACACCAGTGCCCCCCACCATACCTGACCTCAGCCAGGAGCTCTCAGATGGCCCTCGTTAGTTGCTCCACACCAGCATCTCCCTAACAGCAGTGTGGAGACAGAGCTGTGACGTCTTGGACTGACTACTTCTGATACCAGCCCCAGCTCACATTCCCACAACAGGGTACTCTGTGTTTTGTTCTGTGAACAGCTACCCAGATCTCTCTTAATACATTCCAAAGTGCCCAAGGGGCAAGGGGCAAAGACATCTTAATCCATAAAGCCAAAGTGCCCTCCAGAGTGACTTCCAACTCACACCTGCCACCATGCACCAGTCTCTGTTACGACACACCTTCACCAGCACTGTCACATTTTGGCTTTGTCCCCCGGGGGTGTAGAGTATGGTTACCTTGCCATTGGTCGAATCCTCATGCTCCTATTTACTAATGAGATTATTAATACAGGCGTTCACTGGCGTTCAAGGCTCTCTTGTGAATGACCTCATCCTGTAGGTCTTACTTTTGTCTTTGCCCTATACGTTTCTTTTTCACTGTCAAATCTATTCACATGCTTCAAACATCTAAAATAGTGCAACAAGTTGTACCTGGACACTTGCTCCCCCAAGATCCCCAGCCCTCCTCCCTCACAACCAGTTTTAATAATTATCTATATGTGATTCCTGAATTTATTTATGAAAGGCTGCCCTTAAATACCATGCATATTGTTTTGCTCCTCGCTTTTTCTGCTTACTGTTTTGGGGTCTAGTTCAGAAAATATCCTTACTCTTTTTTCTAGCCTACCATTTGCTATATGAATGTAGCATCATGCACTCAACCAATGCCCTAATTAGAATCCATGGTTGGGTCACTTCCAGTCTTATACTGCAACAAACAGTACCTTAGTGAGCTTTGCATATTGCCATTTCATGCATAAGCAGACCTATCTGTTGGATAAAGTCCCTGTGTTGATGTTGCTGGGTTACGGTTAGACATGTTTTCGATCTTGATAAGGATTACCATTCCTCTCCATAGACACTGACCCATTTGTGTCCCAGCAGCCACTGACGAAAGCGCTCACAGTCAGCAGGGTAACTGGCCCCAACGCATCCGCATCTTGTCCACGGAACCTGTGAATATGCTTGCTGCTTGGCAAAAATGGGCTTGGAAAGTGTGCACAAGCCAGGCACCATGGTGCACACTGTGATTCCAGCCACTCGGGAGCCTGAGGTGGGAAGACCGTGAGCTCAAGGCAGGCTGGGCAGGATCACGAGGCCCTCCGCCAGAGATAGCAAATGAACTAAAAGGAAAACGTGGTTAAGGTTTAGGGCCCTGGAGTAGCAATATTGTTCTAGACGGGGCAAATTTAATCATGAGTGCTTCCAATCAAAGAGCCGTGGCCCGCTATGGTAGCGTGAGGAGGTGCCACCATTGCTGGCCGTGAAGGTAGGGGAAGGGACCCAAGCCAGGAAGGGTGGGCAGAACAGGCAGGGCAAGCCCAGCCCAGCCCACACCCCAACCTCAGCCGGGTGAGACCAGGTCTGACCTCTGACCTCTGCAACTCTGAGAGAAAGAATTTCCACTGTGCAAGTTGCTGAGTGTGCAGTCGTTGGTAACAGCTACAATAACAAACTAACGCTTCTCCCCGAGACAGCACTATCAAACTCTGAGATTCGGCTCATCTGATAGATTAAAAAGTGGTGCATTGATAGAGTGTTAATATGAAATTGTATCAATATGTGTTTGGTTGAATGCCTTTTTGGCCCTTTGGGGCCGCCTTCCATCTCCATCACTGTGAATGGTCAGTTTGTAGCCTGTGCCTATACAAATTCTTTCTGTATCCTGGGTAATAACTTTTTGTTATTCGTGTCCCAAGTGGCTTCCTCCTTCTCCAGTTTTAACTTCTAATACTTTTGTTTTTTCTCTTAAGTTCATCTTGAATTTACTTTTGGGACTGAACTGAGATATCCTTTTTATTTCTAAATGATGTGAGCGGGGGGCCTGCCCCTTAGCTCAGTTCTTTAAGCGGCTGCTTCAACAAAGCAGTCAGGCTCAGG
>NDGM011014386.1:0-10481 GCA_002564305.1 Octomys mimax | reverse complement strand
CTGTACTTCGCCAAGCTTGTTCCAAGTAGGTGCTTTAGACCACTGAGCCATCTGGCCAGCCCTATAATTCTTTTTTTATGCATACTATATGCGCTATAGCTTCTACAACAGCCAAAACAAAAGAACAACATACACTGGAAAGGTGTTGAAAGTAGAAAAACTTAATATGTAAATCACATAATTTCTTCTCCAGAAACACAACAAACCAGTTTAAGTTTAAATTCACTAGACAGAGTTATCGTGGAGATCCATAGCTCTGGATTTATCCTTAACAGGTCAAAGTAAAATTTATCCTGTAACAATCACTTCCCTATGTGCTTATATACTAGAGGTCAAGTTAAAATAAAAATTTACCTGTCTCTCTTAAACAGAATCAGGTGGGTCTGGGGACACGTTTTCATTATCTGAATTTTATATTCATAGCCCTTGACTTCTACTTACTGTGAAGGTAGAGTGATAATTTTTCAGGTTATTGCTTCTTCTGTAGCTGGCTCGCATAGCCTATCCACAGTCTTAAGTGATATTGTACAATCACTGTTACATCAGAAGATTTTAAAACATTCTACAATACAATAGAGGAGGTGGGAGAGTTAATATCAATGAAGTTATAGATTATTTTCTGGTCAACCTTCTGATTTTCATAAGCACAATCTCAGCAGCGGGGAAAACCTATATATAATTTTTCCTTAGTTAAGGAGGTGATGGAAAAAGAAGAGAAGATTGGGATTGAGATGCCTTAAAACTAGCTTGACAGTATCGTCAAGCTACCATGTTGGCATATTCTGACACAGCATTGTTAGCTAAGTTGTGTGTTCTTCTGATGAATATGATTTTATAGAACACCAACATCAAATAAATTCTGTAATTGTGATGAACCAGCATAAAGCTAAGATCATTTTATAATCATGTCCACAGATAATGTTTAAATCACAAAATTTATCAGATGTCCTCTTGTAGGGCTGGCAAGATAGCTTAGTAGACTAAGTCCCTGCTTAGGCAAGTGCAGGGACGAGAGTTCCATCCCCAGCACCGCATGTCATGCTGGCCCTGCCCCTAGCTGTGCTGAGCTGGCCACCAAGACCAGGAGTGTTGGCACACACCTGTAATCCCAGCTCTGGGGAGCCTAACACAGGAGGATCACTATAAGTCTGAACTGCATAGTGAGACCCTATACCAAATACATGAATAAATAAAATTTAAAAAAATGTCCTCCTACTCCGGATAATGAGTGATTGTTGCTGCTTTGCCAATTATGGTGGGTGTTAACTTTAGTTTTTCTCTGATGAGATTTATTAGGATACCTAATGACAGAACTGCATCTGTTTCCTGCTGTTCCCATAGCTCCTTCCATCAATCAAACAAGATAAACTCCGGTCATGTAATGTTTTCTAACATTTTTCTACTGAGATACCCCACAGATCTCAATGGTGTGCATTCTTCCATATCGCAACGGGCAATAAACCCAGCTGGCTCAGCTGTGGTATTGTTAGGATACACAGGTGGTCACAGTGACTGGAGGATGTGGACAGATTGAAGGATCTGATTCAAAACCTCCATTTTCATAAGGCAAAAGTAGTTGATTGTTGGATATTTCAAATCATTCAAGTTCATACAATGCCCATGGTAGTTTTGAGGATTCACCTCAGAGTCAATTGCAATTATAATAGAAGGCCTGTTACTGCTTCTTCTAATCAGTGTTATATCTGTCATTGAAAAGTGATAGGAAAATGCAGCAGGCGCAGTTGATAAAAACTTAAACTGATTTTTCTCTGGAGAAAGAGAGCAAGGAGGTAAGTAGGTATTGTGTAGGTTTAAATGGTTTGTGTACCAAGATAGGATAAGTAGCTAAAGAAATTAAAGTACAATAAAAATAAAGAGGAAAAGGAGAAGGGATAATTTTTAATTGGAGTAATAGGAAAAGATATTAGATGATGTGGGCGTAATACTATTGCTGGGTGCTCATTAAAATGGAGAGAATTTGTGTGCTATCGCTTCTATTTTAATTTTTCCTTTTAAAATAGGAGGTGAGGTTATACACAGGTATGTGTGGAAGAGTGGTAGAGAAAAACCAACTCTGGGAAAATGGATAATTTTAAGAAGAACTAAGTGACCAAGCACAGTAAACAGACTTCTAAGAAATACTTAAAAGACTGTAAGACTGTATATCACAGATGTAAATCATCCCAGCACTCAGGGCTATGTGATTTTCTCCAGCAGTGCTTCAATACTATGAGAAGAAAAAAAAAAGGGCATGCATTTAATGGATTCATGGGTGAGGAGTTCCACACGGAACAAGGATTGGCTAGTAAAGGTGTACACAGCAGAGCAGTCTTTAGAAACAAGAAGTCATGAATTGATGTGAGCTTGCAGATAGAGCATAAGGGATAGGAGGGAAGAAGGAAAGCATGGTGATGAAGAGTAAGGGGAGCAAGAACAAGAGAGTGGGAGAGCTTAAGGCAGGGCATGCTAGTGTGCTGACCGGCAGGCGGCATCTAGCGCTCCAGTGGAAAGCCCTGATTCATGGGGTTTGCACTTTTCTGTGGCGCGAATTCCATCTTGTTTACTTAGCTGGAATGACCTGCTGCAGAGCTGCTAGAGAACAACGAAAGACTGCAGTTCTCAGGAAGTTTAGGCTCTCTTCTCTGAGCCTCACAACTCTGCTTCTCCTTCAAGAGAGATCCCCTGCTCTCTTTGCAGGTGACCCTACTTACACAGAGGTCTGACTCAGTGTCCTGTGCGCCCAGCACCGCTATTCCTGACAAACCTGGAGAGGGGATGAAAACACTCACGGGCTTGGCAAACCAGGTTCCTCTAAGCTGACGGATGGCAAGGCTACAGAAGCCAGGCAAATAAGTGGGAATTCCAGAAGAGAATTAGTAAGCAGGCATCTTTTCAAACTCCTCCTCCCTTTTTGTTTTTGTCAATTCATTTTTAATTAGTGGGGGAGGACCAAGAAAAATTTCTTTTAACTAGATGGTATAGTTTTTTTTTTTTCCAATAAGTTATAGCCAGGTGTAGTAGTACATGCTGGTAATCCCTATTACTTGGTAAGCAGAAAAAATTGGACCCAAGGGTCAAGGCCAGACTGGGTAACTTAGTGAGAGTCTGTCTCAAAATAATAATAATAAAAAAAAGGAATAAGAAGTCGTAGGGTGTCTGGAAAAGCTGTTGGCTTTGAGCGGAATCCAGAATTAGAGCAGGCTCTGCCACAGCCTGCTGCGCTGTCTGCTCTGCTACTGGGGGATCACCAGGTCCAGTAGTACTTGAGGTGCCAGGGGCAGAGAGGAGTGCCCCAGGCCTGCAGAGATAAATGACACTTGAAGCCCTTCAGATTTGGGAGAAAAATTTTGCCATCATCTTCAGATAACTTTGAAAGACAGCAACTGGTCTGCTCCTAGGTCTTCGTGGAACACATGACCACAGACACAAGGCTACCATGAGACCTGAGTGGCCCATTATGAGCTGGGTACTCTCAGACCCACCAAGTTATAAAGTTAAACGTGTACAAAAATAGTCTCTCATTAAATGTAAGTAGGCTCAAGCTGATTTGGAAGGCACAAGTAAGTTACATGAGAAGTTACGCAAACACCCGTTATTCCTACTCTTGCTGTACTATATTGTGTCTTCAGCATGCGAGGGCTTGGTTAACAGATGATGGCTCTACACCTTCTGCAAGCACCTCCTGAAAGTGAGCAGCATAGCGCTGCAGTTCTTTCGCAAGACATCCCCGAAGGACAGTAGTGAAAGACAGTAGGCAAGACTTCAGTCAGTACCTCTGGCTATCTACATTTTACTTGGAAGAAATAATGGCCAGATGTGGGACTACATACTGGTTCACGGCTGGACAGAGAAGGACTTGGAAAGAACATGCCTGGAAAATTGGTGACAAAAATATTTGGGGGAGAGCTATGTGACTAGACTTTTCCATATGGGTGAAGGATGTAAGTGCTTACCAAAAGGTGGACTCAGCAGGAGAGGACTTCAATTAAATGGATAGGATGGCTCAGTCTGTGGACAGCACTCAGCATTTTGCTTAGCCTCCCTTTTTATTGTCCAATGAGCTCAAGAACAAAGTGGCTACAGTGGTTCAGATGGAGGCTATGCATGGACTCAGCGATGTGATCTTCCACTCACTAAGGCTGATCTGGCTATAGTCACTGCTGAATGCTTAATATGATAACAATTCAGAGTAGCATTGAATTCCTGGCATGATGTGGTTTTCTCTATGAAGCTGTAACCTGGTGGCAGGTTGATTGTATTGGACTACTCTCATCATGGAAAGGGCAGGGCTTTGTTTTTTATGAGATAGACACTTACTCTGGTTCATACTCTGGGTATGGAATTGCCCTTTCTGCACATAATGTTCTGTTAAAACTACCTTCTGTGCACTAACAGAATGCATCATGCACCAGTATTATATTCTGCACAGCATTATTTCTTACCAAGAAATGAATTTCATGGTTAGAGAAGTGAGGTAACGAGCTCATGCACGTGGAGTTCACCAATCTTACCATGTTCCTCACTATCTAGAAGTAGCTGGATTGATAAAAAGGTGGAATTGTCTTTTGGAGATGCAAGTACAGTGCCACTAGATGGCAATACACTGTAGCACTTGGGTGAGGTTCTGTAGAAGTTTGGATATCCTTTGAAAAAGCATCTAGTTACCAGTATGTGGTACTGTTTCTCCCATAGGAAAGACTCTCAGTCCAGGAACAAAGGTGTGAATGTGGGGCTAGTACCACTCATCATTATGCCTAGTGATCCCTAGAAAATATTTTCCTCCTGGTTCTGTGATGTTATCCTCTGCTGTCTATACATCTTAGGTCCAGGAACCAGGAAGCACAGCAATTCCATTGAACTGGAAGCTAAGTCTTCCTACTGATAATTTTGAGCTCCTTGTTCTGAATCAACAAGCTAAAAAGGAGTTAAGGTGTTGGCAGAGGTGAATGATCCAGACTAGAAAGTGGAAATTAGACTTTTAGGCAACAGTGGAGGGAAGGAAGAATGTATTTGAGTATAGAAGGTGTCTTAGGGTGCCTTCTAGTATTACTACTAGCTATTCTATAATTTTTAAATTATGGAATCTTAGGAGAGCAGTAAAAATTACCCAAAGAAAAACTTTGGCTTGCATTATGGGGAAGGAATTAGTGCATTTTCATCTGTATGCAGGACAGTTATATCACATTAGGTTTAACTATGAACTTGCATTCTTATTTTATTTGGAGATTAAATATAGTTGAAGGAGACCTATCTGGTTGTCAAGCTGACAGGGATAGATTGTGATTGCTAATTGCAGTACATCTACTTGACTTAATGGGTTAGAACTGCCTAGCATGTTAGTAAAGCTCTGGGTGGATGACTGACACATAGACTGCAAACTGAAGAGGGACAACCCACCCAGGATATGGGTGGCACCAACCAAAAGCCTTAAAGCCTGGACAGAATAAAAAGAAAAAGAAGAAGTCTTCTCTCTTGCTTCTTCAGAGGTGCTCACATCTTCACAATTGTCTTTGGACATTTGTCCTCAGTTCCTTCAGGCTTCCAACCCAGAAATCTTCAGCCTTCCAAGGCAGATCCTTAGGCTTTCCAACACGGACTTGCACCAAACTCTGCAGGGAGCTCCAAGCCTTCAGCCTGTGACTGGATCCTCTGCTCTCCTTCATACAGATGCCATTTTGCATTTTTCATTCCTGATTCTACAGATCACCATCATAAGCCTACTTTTTGTATCATTTATATGATTATGTATGCATAGTATAGTAAACCTGTTCTTCCAGGGAACCACAGCACCAAGCCTAGGAAACTTATGGGAACCTGTCTAAAAACAACAGCAAAAAGGCCTGAGTATGATGCTCAGTACTTCCTGGGTTGAATCCCAACAACAGCCAACAACAACAAGTTGACTACTGTGGTTGAATCCTAGACAGAACTTCTTAAGTTTAAATTTTATTGTTATTGTTCTTTGGGGATATTACTTCACGTAGTATGTGGCTTCAGAATTTTAGCCATCTTTGTCTGTGGAATAATGTCAGCCAGCTCTCATTTGTCAAATGAAACTTACCTCTTGCATATTTTCATAAAGCACTTAGCTTCCAGTCACCCATAGGACTCTGTTTTCTTTGAAATTTTTTTTCCACACGAGGGCACTGTCTGCTTTAGCTTTGACTTTGCCAGTTCTGTAAGGACTTATTTTTCCCTTTGCCCATTGATGTAGCTCTATTTCTAGATCTGTTTAACTCCACAGCACCTAGAAATGTCAGGTTACATGGGAGCTGAAGCATGATGAGTTCTTCAGCAGAGCAAAGGAGTCAATAGTATCGCTCTTCCAGGTCTCCTCTGTGGCTGATACAATGTGGTTCTCCAGCCTGAAATGAACAGTCTTTCTAGTGGCCTGCCTGGCTTGTCACAGATGGTCAGTGGTACCACCCACTGAAATTGCTAAAGTTTGTTTGATTAGCGATCTCTATTGCTAGATATGAAAATAGGTAAATTTCTGGCTAGTGTTTCTGAAGCCTTGGGGATTCCAGACTCTGTATATCTGAATACAAATAGCACATCTAGTCTCCTGTTTATAACTTCCTATGGCTACTGTCCTGGGAGTCCTGCTCTATACGTTCTCCTAACTTTTAAAAAAATTGGTACACTTTAGATATACACAATGATAACATTCATTATGGGGAATTTGAATCTGTGCATGATATATCTTGCTTCTTTGTTTCCCATTCCTCTGCCCTCCCCACAGTCCTTCTTACCCTCCTTATTTATAAAAGCTTTGTTTCCATTTTTTTCTCTTCCTTTCTTTTTATTCTCCCTTTCCTCATTTTCCCTTCCCCTTGACTTTTTCTTGTCCCCATTTGAACATTTTGTTCCTGATTCCCCATATCTATTACAAAATTTGGTCCTTATTTATGCTTTGAGTTTCTCACATCAGAGAAAGCAGACAGATTTACAAAAGTGTATCCAATTTCTTTCATTTAACAGTATGTCTTCTCAAAAACTCCACCAAGAGTCTTGTAGTTTTAATCACCAAATTTAGTAACATAGCAGGATACAGAGTCAACAACCACAAATTAGTAGCATTTTTGTACACAAATAATGAATACATTGAGAGAAATTAGGGAAGCCATGCCTTTCACAATAACATAAAAAATGAAATACTTAGGAATTAATCTCACAGAGGAAGTAAAAGATTTATATCGTAAAAATCACAGTACTCTGAGAAAAGAAACTGAAGAGGATTTGAGAAAATGGAAAGATATTCCATGCTCCTGGATAGGAAGAACCAACGTTTTGAAAACATCGGCCAGACACCCAAAATTGTTATACAGATTCAATGCAAACCTGATTAAAATACCATTAGTATACCTCATAGAGCTATAGAAAACTTTCCCCAAATTCCTTTGGAACCAGAAGAGATCCAGAATATAAAAAACAATGCTGGGAAACAAAGGAAAGGCAGGAGGTATCACAATCTCTGACCTGAAATTATACTGTAAAGTTACTGTGATAATATCAGCACAGTAATGGCTTAGACACAGACCTGAGAATCAATGGAACAGATTAGAAGATACAGACACATCTGCAAACACACTCAGCCACGTTATCTTTGATAATGGAGCCAAACAGGCCCAGTGGAAGAATGCTGGCCTCTTTAATAGATGTTGCTGGAAAAACTGGCTTTCCACATTGCCAAAGGCTAAAATTAGACTCATCTCTATCACTATGCACTAAATAACAGTCAAAATGGATCAAAGATTTAAATATTAAAACAGAAACACTAAATCTTCTGGAAAAAATGCAGGTATAGAAATCTTAAAGACATAGGGGTATGTAGAAAGTTCATGAACAAAAACCAAACTGCATGGGAAATACTTTAAAGAACAACCGGGGTCTCATCTTTTTGAAGAGTTTCTGCTCTTCAAAGGAAATCTCTAACAGAGTAAAAAGAAAACCTACAAACTGGGAAAAACTATAGCTGACTGTCCCTCTAACAAAGGCCCTCTATCTACAAAATATAAAGAATTAAAAAAAGTCAGATTGCCAAATTCAAAGACCCAATCCAAAATTGAGCATCTGAGATGACTATACACTTTTCAGATGAAGAGATACAAATGGCAAGTAAATATATGAAAAAATGTTCAACAACATCAATCATTTGAGAAATGCAAAATAGAACAACACTGAGATACCATCGCACCCCAGAAAGCATGTCTAACATCAAGAAGTCAGCCAATAACAAATGCTGGAGGAAGGGCTGTAGGAAAAAAGGATCCCTTCTCCGCTGTTGGTGGGAGGGCAGATTGATACAGACACTAGGATCTCCAATCCTTTAAAAAGTTAGGATTGGAGATCCCATTAAAGCTGGCTGTTTGCTTCCTGGGTATTTTTCCAGAAGAACTGAAAGCCTCATACCACAGTGATATATACGCACCCATGTTTATAGCAGCTCAAATTGTCATAGCTATATCCTGGAAACAGCCCAGATACCAATCAACTGAGGAATGGATAAAGAATATGTAGTATTTTTACACAATGGAACATTATTCAAACTGGATAAAATTTGAGACTTTTGTTGGTAAATAGACGGAACTAGAGACAATACTCGTAAGTGAAATGAATCAGACCTGCGTGTGCAAACATCATATTGTCTCCTTAGTGTGAGAACCTGAAAGAGAAAATGGAACCTGAAGGATGCAATAGATACTGGGAAAAAGGAATAAAATTATTCAAAAGGAAAGAGTTACTGAGTTGAGGACAGAAGGATAAGAGAGGGAGTGGGGGAAAGAGACATATCTATGTATGTAAACAGGGTGGTCTAGACAAAGGCACTGTGAATTTCTGCTGTTGTATGGAAAGGAACAGATAATGCCTGATTTGTTTTGTCTCATTTTTTCAGTTGTTTGTTCTTTTTCTACTCTTAATTTCTTATATATTTCTTTATTCTTCAAATTTTGCATGCATATATCTGGTAATCTGAGTAACTGGTGGGAAGACGATACTATGCATTACAGCAAATACTGTGAAATTCAATTTTTCTGTTTTAATACTATTTTGTCCTCTATACATTTTTTTAAAAAAAAGTATGGTCTCAAGGTATATCCATCTGCTATTTCTTCGCTAGAAATGTCTCAAGCTTAAATGTTTTTATGGTACAGTTATACTCCATTGTATGAGAAACCAAATATTCTTTATCCATTCATTGATTGATGGGTATTTGGGCAGTTTTCAAGATTTAGTTACTATCAACTGTGCCCCTACAAACATGGGTGTGCATATATCATAGTGGTATGGTGCTTTTAATTCTTTTGGAAGATACCAAAAAGTGAAATAGCTGGGTCAAATAGAACCTCTAATTTTAGTTTTTGAGGAATCTCCACATTGATTTCCAAAGTGGGAGTGCACCAGCCTGTACTCCCTCCAACAGTAGAGAAGGGTTCCTTAATCCCTTCCAGCCTTTATAATTGGTGGATTTCTTAATAAAAAGCCATTCTTTCTGGAATAAGATGGATATTTTAATTTGTGTTTATTGGATGACCAGTGATGTTAAACAAACTTGTTTTCATATATTTATTTGCTGTTTGTACTTCATCAGAGAAGTGTGTATTTATCTCAGATGTTTATTTTTGGATTGGGTCCTCAAATTAGGATTGTCTGATTTTTGGAGTTCTTTATATTAGTACTTAGTTTGAGGAACAGTTGGTAAAATATTTTTCCTATCCTGTGGGTTGTCTTTTCACTCTGTTGTTAGTTGCTTATTAAAAAGCAAAAGGTTTTTTTTTTAATAAGATGAGATACTATTGATTCATTGTTATAGTTTCTGTGTGACTGGGGATTTGTTCATGAAAGTCTTTGCCTATATCAACTTCTTCAAGAGTTCTACCTATTTTATTTTTTTCAGCAGATTTAGTGTTCCTGTTTTAATATTTAGGTCTTTGATCATTTTGATTTTAATTTAGAAGATATTGAAAGATGCAGGTCTATTTTTAATATTCAGCATGTGGAAAGCCAGTTTTTTTCAGCACCATTTGCTAAAGAGGTGATCTTTCTTCCAGTGAATGTGTTTGGCACCTTTGTCAAAAATAAAATAGCTGAGTGTGTTTAGAATTGTTGCTGTATCTTGTAGTTTATTCCTTTGATCCTGAAGTCTGTTATTTTTCCTAGTATCATGCTTTTATTTTTAAATCACAGTAGCTTTACAGTATAATTTCAAGTGTGGGATTGTGATACACCTTGCCTTGTCTTTGTTGCCCAAAATTGGTTTTGTTATTTTAGGTCTCTTCTGGTTCCAATGAATTTGAGGACTGTTTTATCTAATTCTATGAGATATGATATTGGATTTTTCATTGGAATTGCATTAAATCTGTGTAACAATTTTCAAAGTATGCCTTTTCCAATACATTCTTCTTTTTTTTTTAAAAAAATATTTTTTAATGTTTTATTTTTTTACATGTATTGTGTGTGTGTGTGTGTGTGTGTGTGTG
>NDGM011014378.1:0-22067 GCA_002564305.1 Octomys mimax | reverse complement strand
TGAAAGTAGGCATTTTTGTCATGGCATAGGGCATAGCTTTTCCGCATTTATTTTGATATTTGATAATAAAGCATATTTTCGATTTTATGTGGCAAAAGAGAGTTTTTCTTAAGTCATTCCAATAAGCTATTTTAATCGTGATGGAAATACAAAAAAAAAATACAAGAAAAGAAATTTCAAGTCAGTGTCATATATAAATCTAGATACAAAATTTCTCAATAAAATATTATTAAATCAAATGCGGCACTCTTTAAAGACAATTCCATAATGCTGAGTATATCCCAGGGATGCAAGAGTATTTTAACATTGGAAACTGTATTTATGTATGACATAATATCTATAAAATACAGGATCCTATTAACAAATACAGAAATATATTTTCTAAAATTTAGCTCCTAGACCAGCGATAGTGGTACATGCCTGTAATCCCACCACTTAGCAAGCTGAGGCAGAAAAACCACTACAAGTTCGAAGCCAGCCTGGGCTACATAGTGAAAGCCTATCTCAAAAATTAACTAATTAATTTAAAATTTAAAAAATAAAATTCAGCACCTATCATGATTTAAAAAAAAACCAAAAAAACCTCTTTGAAATTAAGACTGAGAAAGACATGTTGCCAGAAAAATGCAGCCACAAAACATGGAACGCAAACGTGCTGTTCAGTGCCAACACAGCCTTAGCGCTATTTCCTTAACCACGGAGGCCAGCCCAGGCCACGCCCCTTGCCTCCCTTCCCGGGGAGCTGGCCACCAGTTACTGGGCACAGGAATGGGCGCCTGTGTAAGTCCGACCTCGCTGCCGCAGGGCTGGAGAGCCCTGGCCGCCCCGAGAGGTGGGGCGCGACAGCTCTTCCTCTGGGGCGCACACCGCGCTGCGCTCGCCTGAGCTTGCCCCGAGCAGAAGCTTGGGGTCGGGTTTCGGCTCCGGGGGCTCCGATTCTGCACGCACAGCGCAGGCGCTCGCGAGCACTCAGGCTTTCTCCTGAGCTCCAGAGGCCGGCCACGAGCGAGAGCCACAGCCTCTGTGCGCTCGTGCGAAATGCACCCCCATCCACAGATCTTGGGCTGGGAAAAATATTTTTAACAACAGTACACCCTACTGCATACATGTGCCATATTTACATGCAGAGCAGAGCCAACCAGCACCGTCGCATGCAGATGTTATGAACAGTTATGTAGACAAGCAGAAGAACATGAGCAAATCTTCACGAAAACTCTCGCCCTTGAGACGGATAGACAAAGCGAGCTGTATTTCCACACCCACCAAAAATAATTATGTGTGTTTAAACTACTGTTGTCATTAACAGCAAAACCAAATGAGCAAAAAGGCAGTAAGACGTCAAGAGCAGGAGTTCAAAGCCTGGAGCCCGGAGCCGGGAAGCACTGAGTCGGCGCCGCGTCGCCAAGCTGCGCCTCGCCCTACCAGCTTTTGTAGCTTAAGATCTTCAGTGTGCATTTTCCTAGCAATATCTAAAGTTCATTATTTTACTAGAAAAATAGACAACAAATACTATTTAAAAGGAATGGGTATGCATTAAAATCAAAATACAGAAAATGTGAGGTTGAATATTACAAGGAAAAATTTAAATACTCAAAATCTGGGGGCAGTTTTATGAGAGGTCTGGCAAAATTTTGCCAAAGTTAGTTCTAGAAAGTCTGCATCCTGTGATCTGACACTTCCTAAAAGCTAACAAACCATCCGTTCCACCTCCTGCTCTCCGGAATCCTCCTCTGAGGGGGTGCAGCACGCACCCCACCGGCAGGGGCCCCACGATGGAATCCCAAGTGGCGGCGGCGGCGTCTCTGGTTCTGCAGGCCGGCTCTTCCAGAGTCTCGGCCAGTGGCGTGTTGAACGGACAGCCGAACGGCCTCCCGAGTTAGACGACCTAACGCAGTTGAGATATTGGAGCTACAGGTGTGTGGTGGTCAGAAAACGCGAAGAAAGCGCTCCTGCTGGAGTCCGGGAAAGAGCCTCGCATCCAAATCCACTCACTGAGCCGGGATCTCGCTGAACTCCCCGATGCTGGCAGCGACCTGCGTCTGCCTCCGAGACCCCAGAGCTGACCCGTGCCATCTTGCTGCCAGTCCTCGTAAGACCCACAGCATCTTTCTCTCGTATCCAGCCCCGGGCGTCTCACAATTTCTCCAGATTCCCATCCAAGCTGCCTGTCCTGGTGTTGCCCCGACTGAGAGAAAAATGGAACTATCAGTAAATACTAGATATGAACTTAGGAGGTGACAAGAAAGCAACACAGCAGAATAATTCTCAAGGGCTGAGCAACTCAAACTTTTCTGGGGGAGGGGGGAAGAAACTGACCTTGAAGGGAAAAGAAAGATGCTGTGGGGACTCTAGAGGAAGGAGTGGGTCGCAGAGGGGACAGTCCAAGCTGACTCCGCTTTAACCATCTCAACCAAGAAAGAAGAGGGAAGCGGGGAGGGTGGAGCAGCAGGAAGTGAGATGAAGCCAGCCAAGGGGACAAACCCAGCCGGGAGCGCTAATCCCGGTGCACGGTGCCGACGCAGTTACAAACCCTTCATGCTGTGAAAATAATGATATTAGTAACAAGACTGGGAGCAGAAAATTGGAAATGGGGTGTAGCTGGCCTGATCTTCACTCATTTCAAAGTTTTCCCCACTATCAGCTAGTAAGGACCAAAAAAAGAAAAGAACTATGGTGAGGGAAAGGAAGTAGATTCATATGTATACCTATGAGAAGGGCTTGTAGATAGAAAATGACAGATTAAGCAATAGAAGACAGACAGACAGACAGACAGATAGAGTTACATACCTAAATGAAAATAGTACTATGAAGAACAATAGGTATAACATCATCCTATTTTTGTAAAACTAAATTAAGCTCTGAGCTTGCACCAAAATTAGCTTGGAACAATGTACAACAAATGACTCCAGTGTGTGAACAGTTGCTATCTCTGGAGATTGGCCGGCGTGTTCCCTGAGGGCTGTATGTGTGTGTGCATTTTGCAGCTAGAGGCTCTGAGATTTAAGCCCTCCTGTGTGGAGGGGGCTTCACTGCCCTGCGTGGGGCTGTCTCTGGCCTTAGCTGTGAGCAACTGCAGGCTTTCTCTCTTCCTCCACTGGACCCCATCTGTGCCAGGCAGCCTTCGGGGTGTCTCAAATGTGGCTGTTTTCTCATGTATTCTGGACTGCTGTGCTGTCGCTCACAAGGGCAGCACTGTCACGTGTCCTATTCCTCACCTTTTGCACCCCGCGCTGTGATGCTTACCACGTCCACGCTGCAGTGGTCGCTTCCATTTGCTCCTCCACCTGTGCACTGTGCAACGGGCCAGGTCCCCTTCCCACAGACGAGCATCCGAGACTTCCTCCTCCACACCTCCTGAGAAGGCCAGGACACGCGGAAGCCTTGCTCCTATCTCCTTAGGGTCCTAGGTGTGACTTGCTTGGTACCAAAGCCCAGCAGCAGAATCACTGGGTAAGCCAGTACAGGGTATTTAATTTAATGAGGTCGCCAGACATTTCATGTTTACAGGAAAATACTAAAAAAAAAAAAAAAAATTAAAAAGTAATTGTTTTAAGTTAAAAAATACTTTAAACTTCTAGGGGTTGGATGTATAGAAACCAATTTTTTAAAATAAAGTCATCACTCTATTCTTTACCACAAAGCAGGCTGAACATAAGCAACAGAAATGAAAACATCCTCTAGTGAAGCCCACGTTTAGAAAGAGAACCCATCTCCCCTTCGCCTGTTCCCAGGAAGGAAAGGCAGCGAGAGCCTGAATTCAGGTTATGCCTGGAGTGACCAGGTCCGAGAGCTCGGTTCTGCTGCCCTGGGCCAGCCCCTCAGAGGGCCCCGTGGACTCAGGGTGAACATTTTGTTCAGCTGGTGCCATAGAAGAGGGCAGGTTCCTGAATCAGGACATGCTTGGCATAGCTGCACGCAGAGATTCTCCAGTTTGTTTACAGTGTAAAAGCTCCAGCACCAGACAGCCTGGCTCAGAACTGGGCATCCTGCCGCTCGAAGAAACCTCTGTTCGCTTCCCTCGGAGAATGCTGCACAGGCCCACTGGTAGGGAAAATGCACTTTCTGAAATTGCACCAAGTGATAGCAAGCTATGGTGTGCAGAACTGAAAAGCAGAGTGGGAGCGGCTGCTGCCAAGCCAGCCAAGTGCAGCCGTGGGAGAACAGTGGTGGCCAGTTAGACATGGGAGCAGTCGCAGTGGCGCTAACACATCGCGGAATTGCCTATGGAAAAGACTGGCCTCTGTAGCTCCATTTCATGGATGTAGACGTAATGAAACTGGTTTTTCTTCTGAATGGTGCTCTGAATCCTGATTTGAAAATATCAGGGTGTTCGTCCTTCCTGTTCTGCACACAGCTTCCGCCGCACCACAAAGCCTCATAAGTATACATCAGCAGGAAGATGAAAACCCAGCATGTCCACACTGGTACCCTAATGTCTTAATCACTTTCTCTTTTTTATATCACTTTCTAGCCTTTGTGAGTTGAGTGTCTTTGTCTATTTCAGAGTCAAGAAAAGCATGTCCCTTAACTTGCACCTTCCGGCACCATGGAAGGTGGGCTGGCCCTGCCTTCCAAGTACGCAGTGTGCAGTCTGCACCCGTCTGTTCGCCGCTGTGACATGTGTTCGCTGATGTCAGCTGCACTCATGGTGGAACAGCTGGGAGGTGGAAGAAGGAAAGAGGAAAGACAGGGCTGTGCGAAGACCCCGGGGACGATGGCCCCAGGATGGAGCCAGCACAGTGCCCACGAAGGGGGTGCTCTGCTACCAACTCACCTGGCCCTCCAGACTCCTGCTAGATTGGGTGGCTTTCCCCCAGTGTCTCTACCTAACCACACCAGCCTCAAACTGCCACGCTGTCATCCCTGCTTCATGGCTACATGATTTCTAATCTCATTTAGCATATTTTTCCTGACAGAAGTATCCCAGGGTCCTGTACTGCAAGCACCTGGTGCCTCACGGACAATGAACGATGGGGGCTCCTTATGGGGAGGCAGCAGGGTGCGCTTACCCCACTGCATAGGGCGGCCAAGAATGAAGGCACCACGTGCCCTGTGACTCTCTGATGACCACAGGCCCAGGACATCCTGGCCCAGAGGCGCTGCTCCCATCAGCCTGTGAAAACCACACTTTGCCTCCAGAAAACCACGGGAGCACAGCTGTGCACAGGCTGTGACCCCCAGCCCCCAGTCACACAGCCTGGCCCCCAGACGATGAGATGCGGTGGGCCCGGGAGTTCTGGGCCTTAACCCAGGACCAGGCGCCTTGGAGAAGGCGGCTGTCAGTGTTGTCACAGTGGTCAGGCTGAGAAAACAGGAAGGCAGCCCACTGCTCACAGCAGCACTGCAGCTGAGCGTGGCGGCACTCGCCTGTAAGCCCAGCTGCTCAGGAGGCTGAGCCAGGAAGATCCTGACAACCAGGAGATCCTGTCTCAAAGTAAAAACAAAAGTGGACTAGATATGTGGCTAGTGGCAGAGTGATAGTTTGCATGCAGCCCCAGGTCAAGCCCAACATTGTGAAAGAGGAAGGAAAAAAGGAAGGAAGGCAGGGAGGGAGGGAGAGAGGAAAGGAGAAAGGGAGAGAAGGAGGGAGGGAGGGAGGGAGGGAGGAAATTCTGCCGTCTTTAAAGTATTCAGGTAAGAAAAAGCTTTATGTAAAAAGAGAAAAGGAACAGAACAGAAAGGAAAGGGAAATAAAGAAAAGCAAAAAGAGCAGCCGAGCAGCCACTTCTTCCTGGAAAAATAATTCCACATCCTACCTGGGGGAAGCCAGATGAAAGCACTGGTCTGCGCAGGCAGGAGGTGGCGGGGCAGCCTGGGCCGCCTTGAGGGTCTGGGATCTGCCAGTCACCAGGAAGGCTCCACACACAGACAGCTGCCGTGGCTCAGAAGCCGCAGGTCCTGTCCTCGGCTGGCACCCGCTGGGTGGAGCCTGCAGGCAGCCTGCAGCCTTCTTTGCATCCCTGGATGTGGAGAGGAGGCCGAAGCCCAGGAAAGAGCTGGGATGAAGTGGCGGGAATGGGGAGTGCGGGAAGCGACAGCACAGGCTGCACCTTCGTGCCACTTGTCTCCCGGCTCCTGCGAGCACCGGACACTGCTGCAGGACTGTCCAGCTTCTGGGAGAAGTGGGCAGATGGGGTTTTAATTTTACTGTTTTACAGTATTTAGCTAGAAGAGGAAAGAAAAGCAGTGTTAGAGCCATGGGCTACGTACCGGGTAAATAACCCAGGGAAGTGAAGGCGCTCAGGAATGCACCACATTTTTCTTCACAGCAGAATCGATTTGGAATTTTTCTTTCTGTGATTCAAAACAAATTGTTCTGAAAATATTCTTGTGTCTGAAAAACACATACCTCTGCTTTTCTAAATGTATAAACATGGACTTAAAAATCAAAGGAGCATAGTCATACAGCAGGTCTATTAAATATATATGAATCTGCCTGCTTTCTATATCATATATTACACATAAAATTCTAATTTTAAAACTCATAATTTCAATTAGGTATTTTAATAAAAGAAAAGCTAATTTTATTAAAACTTTAAAACATGAGTAACGTTTTATGCAGACTTCCAAATGTAAGTAATTTAGCAAAAGACTTAAACATCTGCTTCCACAGCAGGCTCGCGAGTGTTGGGAGCGTGCTGAGCTTCATCAAGCTGAGTGTGAATGTCCCTTGGAGCTCCTGAAGGGGAGGGACAGGCCTGAAGCTTCCAGGAAGTCCTGGAGCCCAGACTGAGCCGCAGCTGGGGGGCAGAGCCGGTACCAGGACAAACGGCAGCGCAGAAGCAGCAGAGGTCGGCCGGCGTCAGGTTCCGTCCTCTCCTGGGAGCTGTTTGGGTTCCCTGAAGTCAGTGCACGGATCTGCGTGTAAGCCAAGCCGGCACGGATGCACGGGCCGTGCACAGATGCCGTGACTGGTGGCCAGATGCCGAGAGTAGCCATTAGAGGGCGAGTCTCTCTACATCTTCATCTCTAATGTAGAGCCCTTGTTTAAAATCTGTTTCTGGGCCGGGGAGATGGCTCAGTAGTATAAGCGCTTCCCTGGCAAGTGCAAGGGCCTGAGTTCAATCACCCGTTCTGCCAAAAAATAAATAAATAAATAAATAAAATCTGTTCCTTTAGTTCTGATTTGCATATCAAACAACTCATGCAAGCGAACAGCGCAGCGGACTTCAGCATATTCGGAGTCCCCGGGCACCACCGGGGCTCCTCTGCAGACCTCCCACTGCCGGAAGAGACGCGCCAGTCCCTGGCCACCAAGGCTCCACACACAGCCAGAGCCTGTCCCACCGCACGGAAGCCACAGCTGTACCCCCCAGACGCTCTGTAGAAGCGAGCCGTGCAATGTGCGGTCCTGTGTTACTGGCTAGAGCTTTCTATTCGGAAGCATTTAACTCAAAGTTCTATTCTTTTCACGTCCAGCAGTGTAGATGACTTTTCCAACATGAATTCAGACTTCATGTTTTCCCATTTCAAAGGTGCAGTTCTGCTGCTTATCGGGTTCCGGAACCACTTGGTCCCGCGCGCTGCGCAGCACAGCGCTCTCCCGCAAGCCGGCTCCTCGGGCATTGTGCGTTCTCTTGCGCCCCCTGGTGACCGACTGGAGGAGTGTGCGTTCGCCCTCGATCCCTCGGACTCTGCGGCTCCCTTGGAATCTTAAGGATGCACACAGCGCATGACAATTAATTGGTATAAAATACAATTTAAATGTAGTTACCACGCCTAAGCATTCTGGGTTTTTTCTTACAAACTATAAAGCTTTGTGCTAGTCCCCAAGCTGTGGCTAAAGCAAAATGTTCCTTCCTTAACGCCTCCACCTCTCACAGGAAAATCTCAAACTATTTCATCTCAGTTCTGAAAAACACAGACCCTGCGAGCTTTTCGTTATTGTTTAGGAAGACAAACTGCAGAAGAGATACAAAATTAACTAAGGTAATGTATGAAGGCTACTAATAAAAGCAAGAAAGTAAAAATAAAAATAGAGAACAGACGTAAAGAACAGCAAAGTTCCTCTAACGCTTAAAGCCTTGTAAAAACTGTTTTATACAATTATTAAATATTCCTATGGTTCTATATTTTGAAGTGACTTCAAAAATTGATATTTGAAATAAAAAATTTTTAATTGAAACTTGAATGCTTTCTTACTAAATATTTTTCTTAATTTTAAACTTCCTCTTTAAAATTTTGAAATAGAGGAGACAATGGAAAAATTGTAACATTAACTTTCTATGTTTTTAAAATAGTTTAGTGCTTTAGTGTTATACAAAAATGACTTTTGATTTATTAATAAAACTTCAGATCCCTAGAACTAGTGCTTCAAAAATTATGTTTAAAAGTCTCAGCAGAACTAATCATTTTTTAAACTACTATTTCCAGAAATGGTTTAAATCTTACAGAAAGTTTTAGAAACTTTCAGACATGAATCTTTTATTTAATACATGCTACTCCGACCTTCCTTCCTGGTTAAAAAATAATAATAATAATATCCAAAACAATTTGGGAAAAATGAGTGTATTTTCAGATCTTCGGTTATTGTGTTATTATTTACATCTCTTGGGTAGGTTTACAGGGAATAGTTGATTCTATTTTACAGAGAGTTTAAATATACCTATAAATCATCCAGAACAAAGACTTTTAAATCAACTTATGTGTAAATAAATAAACTTTTTTGACTGGTGGATGGAAATTGGATTACTGTACTTGTCTGTAAGATTTCAATTAAATACTAAGTGAGGATTTCATAGACAATAAATTATTCCTTTGGAAAATGCAGAATGTTTACATATCTGCCAGGCGCCGAGTCAAGCGCAGCTCAGGCTCCAGCTTCTAAAGGCTGGCGGCAAGGCGTCACCGGGACCAGAGCGCCTGCCCAGAACGGCGTCACAATCTCAGCATCTGTTAGATGTATCTGTCGTCAGCCCTGGGGAAGAGAACAGGCAAGATTATCAGTGGGACTTGTGTGGCAAAAGAAAAACTGGAATAAGTGAGACAGATGTATTTGTTTATTTACTTGTTTTTTATTTTATTTGGTACTAAGAATTGAACCCAGAGCCTTCATGCTGAGCTACACACTCAGCTCCTTTAATTTTTGATTAGGAAACAGCACCTTGCTAAGCCCCTAAATTGCACAAGCTGTTCAACCTTTTGACCTTCCTGCCTCAGCCTTGCAGAGTACCCGGATTACAGGTGTGGACCACTGTGCCCAGCTATTTAGACTGGCTATTGTCATGTTTAAAGTATGTCTCAGCCCTGACTATTGCTGTTATCTCTGTAAAATTTATAATTCATGCATTTTGACCTAGAAAATAATGCTTCCCGGACTTCTTTCCCCTTCATTATTACAGATCCTTGCTTGTTGTGCTCGTACAAAACAGCTGCAATCCCATGGGCGTCAGATTGCCGCAGCAGAGTGGCTTCCCGCGCCTCTTACGCTCCTTCACGTTCGATTCCTGGGAGGTGCCTGCCACTTCTGTGGCATTGGCTGCTTTACTTTCACTTTGTCCAGAAATCCAAGAGAAACTGAGCACCTTCTAAGTATCTGGCTGTGGCTGACAACCTGGAAGCCGGCAGCTCAGCCGGGTCTTCCTCCCCAAGGAAAAGCACCGCAAGGGGAGAGGAGGAAGGACGGCTCCCGGCTGTGCTGGCGTGCCCCCAGCCCTGGGCAGACAGCGCCCAGCCTGATGATTTATCCTCGGCCTGGGGCTGCCCAAGGACCGCCGCCGTCCTCAGAAGCAGCCAGAGGGGAACAGAAGACCTTGTCTTAAAACAATTCTACCTTTTCCCAGAACATAGCCAATTACGGTTTACAGCCCCGCTCTCTTTGATACTAATCAGTGTTGGGCTCTGCTGGCCTCAGACTCCTGGTGTTTACTCTGCCAAGCGGCGCCCGGCAGAGCAGGGAAACACATGCGGGGCTGAAATCTGAGCCCCCAGCTCGGGACAGAGGTCAGCAGGACAGGGCAAGGGGCGGCAGCGCAGGCAGGGCCCGCACATCTCCTTGAGGCCAGGGTACGACGGGCATGGTGGGGCATCCCTGCGACCGTGGGGACATCTGGCAGGAGCGTGGCCTCCCGTGGCCGCCTGGCCCCGGCGATGGCCCTCATATAATTTCATTGCCGCAGGAAGGCAGGAGCCACAGCCTGACACGAAGAAGGTGATGAGGCCCAGCTAGACCTGCAAGAGGCTCTCAGGT
Source organism: Octomys mimax (assembly GCA_002564305.1). Classification (NCBI taxonomy): domain Eukaryota; kingdom Metazoa; phylum Chordata; class Mammalia; order Rodentia; family Octodontidae; genus Octomys; species Octomys mimax. The sequence continues at coordinate 11,878 of NDGM011014378.1, read as the reverse complement.
CTGGGCTGTGGTTTTATGGCTGCGGCGTCCCTCGATCGTCTGTCTGCGTTGGTTACCTGCTCCTTGCTGGGACAGAGGCCATCCCTGGAAGGCGGCCCAGTGGGGAGCGGGAGAGGAATGGCAGTCACCACGCGACTCCGGGGGCTGCGTTCTCAAGGGGAGTCCTAACAGCCCCCAGGGATAATCTCCAGTGTAAGGAGGCCGCGAAATGTGCAGGCAGCTATCTCAGGGAAACCCTCTAGAAGCCTCGCAGAATGTATCACATACGTACACAGACAAAACAAATTGTCATGCCATTGAAGCCTTATCTGTTAAAAAGAAAAAACCTTGGAGTTTTAGTATCCTGCTAGCATTCAAGACTCTCCCCTTGAAGTGTCCTTGCCTCGGCCCTGCGGTGACAGGGTGGGTGCAGACCGCAGCCCCGACGACAGGGCGCGCGATGGCGCGCGTCTAAGAGTGCTCGCCAAGCCGGGCACGCGCGCCGCAGGCGCACCACTGCTGCCACAGGGCCTCCGGGGGTCCAGGGGCCCCCGTCCTCCTCTCCTAGACACAGAAGTAGGATGGAGGGAAGAAAAATCCCCCCTAAGCCTGGCGCTTCTGCTCACGTGACTGCGTCATCCTCTGGAAGACTGAATCACAGTTCCTAAAACAGCCACCTGTGTCCCAGCCAGCTGCAGCTCACCCCGCTGCCTTCCCAGCCAGAAGGGAGGGGGCCGCCCCTGGAAAGAGATATGCCGTCGCCCACGGGACTCCCTACCCCTGCCCGCCGCAGGGGCGGCGCCGTCACAGCGCTTGCCCTGCCTGTGTGCGGTTCCGCTGCAGTCCTCAGCCCTGCTGGGGAACAGGCATCTAAGAAATCTGTCTCTTGTTTGTGAAAAAGCCCAGGATGAAGGACTGACGCCCAGAACCTCATTCTTATTACAAGTTCCAGATGACGGGCACACCTCACGGCTCAGGTTGGTCTCTGACACGGAAGCGCTTCGCTAGAGGATAAAGAACCACGTGAGTATGTGCTTCTGCACACATATACAAAAGCTGACACGGTTCCTTTTGGCTGAAGTAAAGGTGACGAGATAATTTATAAATATCATTTTTAAGAGAACATGAGTGACAATAACTAGATGCCAAGGCTACTCTAAAGTAAATTCTAGTGGGAAAGCATTGAAATAAATTCTAAACCCAAGACTAAGCATATGAATGGAAAATGGGATGCCAATAGTCAGTAAGATATTTTAATAAATGTTACCCACAAAACTCTTTTAAACTCCATGTTCACTCCTGTATCCTATGATCTAAAAATGCCTCATATTTAAGTGGCAAAACATACAAATGAAATTTTAAGAATTGAAGTGAGAAAAAAAATTTCCTGGGTTTCCATGAATGCCACTTAAAAACACAGTTGAAAATGTGAATGTCAAAGAGCTGGCGTTTATTACACACATGTTGGAACTCATTAAAGCGCTGTGGGGAGCCGAGGGTCGGTGGCCTGGCCTGCAAAGGAAAGTCCCGTTTCCAGCGTCAGCCCTGCCATCCTGGGCACCGCGCCCACCTGAAATACCTGCACGGGTCTTGCCAGTGCATTCCGGGTCCCAGCACTGTGGTGTCGTCTCAGTCTGTTTGTTGTGCCTGCCTCCTCCGAGGCAGAGGCCTGGAGGCTGGCAAGGGAGCAAATCGGCTCTGCCAGCACAGTCTGGGGAAGGTGCCCTCTGGCTCCCAGGCAGCTGAGTAGCTCCTGGAGAGCCACAGAATGGAGAGGGTCGCCTCAGCCTCCTCCTGCCTGGCCTGACCTGCCCTGCCCTCCGCTCAGGGCTTTGTTATTCATGGTAAGAAGCGGCATTTCAGAAAGGCAAACTTTCAGGTGGGAATTAACTTGGAATGCACAAAAACAAGCCCCCGTGAGAAATGTGATGATTTGGATTATTACTCTGCGGGTTTGTTGCAGAGATTCCCTCAGCCCTTGGCTGGGAAACAGAGATAAATTTCCTGCAATGAGTGAAAGTGGACTGATTTTCTTATCACTTATTTCTCTATCGGAGAAAACACAGTACTGTCAGCAGGCACTGTCTCCTCCACAAGGCGCCCTCTGCCCCCGCTCTGCACATAAAGCCTGTCTCCTTCATCACAGAGCCTGCTTGGCTCCATCGAAAGCCTGCCTGCGTCAGTGCTGAGGGAGGCTTTCCCTGAGACCTCTTGGGACTTCGAGCGTTTCTTAGGGGACCTGATTTACGGAAAGAAAGCCAAGTAGCCAAATAGTCCAAGTCCCTCAGGTTACAATAAGCCAGGGCATCCACTCTGAGCACCAGAGGATGCAGCCCGTGGGAGAGAGCTGAACTAGGTTTGTAGAAAATAGTGTGATTTCCAAGGAACTCAAAGGAACCCCAAGGAAAAAGCACACCCCAGCCATAGATCCAAGACAGCAGAAAACCTTGAGCAGAAAATCGGAGGTTGAGGGGGAAACAGTATCATTCTGTGAAAAATGAAGCCTAAGCCCTTTGGATCTGGGAATGGTCACCTAGCTGTGGTTGCCGCCTGCACACGGCCTGCATCTCCCTTGCCTGACTCGTGTCCCTCCACTTAGTAATAGTAGCAGCCCGTGTTTCTCGGCAGGCCTCGCACCCCAGGCTCTTTACTGATGCATCCACTACAGTAACTTTAATTTTCACAACAATCAAATGTCACTGTCACTGTCAGCCACGCGCACAGCTCTGTACCTCATAGGTGTGATTACTTTGGGGGCTGAGGCAGGAGGATCAGTTGAGCACCAGGAGTGTCAGGGACAGCCTGGGCCTGTAAAACCCCATTGCAGAGAGGGAAAAAGAACCATTGTCCCCATTTTGAGACAAGAGGTTCCCTTAGCTTGTACATGGCTGTGCAGTTGTCCGACCCTGAACCCCTCAATTTTAACCAGATCACATCATCAGCTGGTAAAATTAGAAAGAGCAGCCCTCGTTGGTCAAGGGTCAAAAGAAGTCTCCACTGAGGCTGCTACCTATCTGCTGAGCTCTGCCACACTTGGGCAGTGTACACTACATGAGGCCGTGCTGGCACCCTCCTCGGGGTGTGGGCACCCGCCTGTGAGGGCCATGGCTTACGCCAATCCCATCTGTCCCTTTTTCTTCCATCTCCCTATTAATTCAGCTATTTTACAGTCAATTTGAACCAGGGCCAGCAATTTTAATATTCTGGAAGTTTCCAAATCATTCTTTGTTATAGTAGGCTTAAAATGGAAGTAAAACTGAAAGAATGCTTTCTTCTGCCCACTATCTAATCAGACATGGGTTCTTAAAGGAGAGGTTGCATCAAGCAGCAGAGAGACACCCTCAGATGGGAAGTATCTTTCTTCCAAGGGAGTGTTACATGATTAAATGGTTAACAGAGCAAAACATCCCGGATGTCGTAGACTGCCTGAAAATGCTCTTGGGGATGAGAGCGGCTATTTGTGTAGAAATTGGCAGAATACTCAATGATACGAAAACAGCCTGTGATGTTTGCTAATTGTGGAATGGCCCCGCGGCCATGCAGGAGTCTGCCTGGAGCCTGCCAAGCGAATCTCGAATCTCGGGCGTCCGACTTTTCTCACTCGCCCTGAAGGTCTGGGAGTTGGGCCTGGGTCTGTACGTGACCCACCTCCTTCACTCGGCAGGCAGGGAGCTGAGAGCCAGAAAGCAGGCGAGACATTTGCAGCGTGGACGCACGAGTGGCCAGCAGGACCCGTCACCGGGCTCCGGGTGCTCCTGAGCTCCCCGTGCGTCCTTGCACTCCCCCTAACAAGCGCAGAGCTAAAGAGCAGCCGCGCTGCCTCGCGGTGGTCTGCAGCGCAGTGGGCGTTCCCCAGAGCCTGAGGAAGTTCCCTGCGGCACCGGCAGACAGAGGCTTCCGGGCTTCTCCACCAGTCCCAAGTGCCACAGGCTGGGGAGGAACCCGAGAGGGACCTGGCCTTTACCCATAATCCCGTACTCACTTTCTATAAAGAGCGATCTGAGGAAAATATTTTTGCACATTAACATTTGTCAATCTGGAAAGCTGAGAGTGGCAGTTTGGGTCATATTATTTCAATTGTTTTTCAATAGAAAAGGCAGCAAGAGATCTCAAACACGTGGAGTGAAAGTGAGAATGCTAAGATTTTACGAGAAACCTTAACAAAGTTAGGAAATTCAAAACCATTAATGTTACTTATTTTCCTAAATCTGTTAATAAGTTGCATATTTCTTCCTTGAGAAAAAAAGAAAAATTTAAAAAGCACAAAGCAGTGCTTGCTACTGAACTGATATTCTGGGTTTTATATCAGCCAGAATAGAAGCAAAATGCCCGTAATTCCTCAAAGTCACCAGTGCTAATCCATTTTGTCAAAGCAACTTTACAGAGATGAAAACAATGTTGAACGAACATAATTCAATATGATTATGCTTACGCTTGTTTGATAATTCCAGGTTGCAAGAAAATCAGTCCTCTTAGGTTTCCCTAGCTATTAACTACATATTGTGTCACATTACTATTCCTGCAAAATGTGTAAGTAGATTCATATGCTGATTGATTTGTCTTTAATTTAATGAGTATTGTAAATTATTTTTAAAGTTCTGGAAATGCAGTATAATCTAGTAATTCTAAAAGGGAAATGTCAGGTCACAAAGGTGAGGGGAAGGAGAGTGGTTGACACTGGCGCATTAGGAACAAAAGAGCGCTCTCTGCTGGGGAGTAAAGTCTCGCTGGGCACGGGCTGGGCAAGAAACCCGCATGGTGCTGTCTTCCAGTGAGCGTTAGGAATGAGAAGACCACACTGTACAATAACCTCAGTGCTCTTCTGATGTGAAGTGTGAAAGGCAAATATAGCAGTCAAGATGTCTACAAATAAAGAAGCAAGTAAAATTTTGAATGAGTTCCCAGACACGTAATCACAGTAAATGAAAACAAAAAGTGACAAAGAATAAATGAGACGAAATTTTCGAGGGAAATATAATTTCTTACTTCTACACAATTGAAAGCAATTGGAGCCAGGCATGGGGGAGTATACTTGTAATTCCAGCATTTTGGGAGGCGGAGGCAGGAGGATTGCAAGTTCAAGTCTAACCTGGACAACTTCAAAACTTAGCAAAACCATATCTCAAAATAAAAAATAGAAGAAGGTTGGGAATATGGCTCAGAGTGGAGCCCTGGGTTCAATCCCCAGTACTGCCCCTCAAGAAACAAAAGAAAAGCAAGCAAGCATATAAAACCCTATGGCTAATACAAATGTTATAAAAATACTCTAGTAACGCTTGCTGTTTAGTAGCGCTCATGCCACACAAGGCATAAGCAGAATGTTTTTACAGAGTAACACAAACATTTCCATCTTTGTCCTGGAGGACTCGAACATCCTCACTTCCAAAGCAGGGGCCGGGAGTGGGGTCGGTGGTAAAGCATTGGGCAGCACATGCCAGGCCATTGTTGAGGCCCCTAACACCCCCAAACAAGTACAGAAACAAGCAGGCCCACATCCTTTCGGAAGCCTCTCTTGCTACTGGAGTCCAAATGAGTCTCCTCCCCTAAGACCAGGCCTTCACCACACCCAGACCGCAGTGCCTTCTCCACTCCTGGCCAGCAAGGGTCGCACGGGCACAGAGCCCTGAAGCCTGAACTTCCCCAGTTCCCTGGTGAATTCTCATCCAGAACAGAGGAAAATGGATTAGAAAGGAGAATGCACAAAGCCATGCAGGGACAGGAGCGGCGACCCATGGTCCTGAGTATCCTGTGGATGTGGATGGAGCAAGGGGCTGGGCAGAGACAGGCAGGAGGAAGTTTTCTCTGATGGAGCCAAATGGAAGGGCTCCCCCTGGGAGAGGGCAACACTGATAACACAGAGATCAAAGGTGGAGAACCGTTATTCTCAGCCGCAAGTAAGGAAAGCACTGCAGATGACCCTAAGGCAGGATGTCTCCACAAAAGCAAAGGGCTTCCACGGGGAAACTTTACGCATTCGCATAGGAAAGATGCCTCCTCACCAGTAGAGGTGGGCGCCTTCATCCGTAAGCTCAATCGCAGGTCCTACATCACATGTACCAAAAAAAGGCAGATGGGAGCACGTCGGGCAGAACAGTCAGTATTAGAAGGAGCAGCTTACGCTAGGGCACCTGACAAGATCAAGTCAGCAAGAGCTGGCTTTGGCTGGCCCACTGGAGGAATTTATTTCAAAGAAACAAAGCAGGAAGCAGCTTTGGAGCAGTGTTAACAATCATGTAAATGGGCAGAACAATAAATAAATAAACAGATAAATAAATAAATAAAATTTTGTAAAGGGCAGCATCACCCCCGCTCCCCATGGCAAGCATAGCTGGCTGTGCCGGAAGTGCCTGCCTCCCAGCTAGCATAGGGAGCTACAAACAGAGAGCAGGGAACCCAGCACCCAGCTGCCCCTCATGCCCCCATCCGTCCTCACTGCAGCATCTGATCCTAAATGCACAAACATTTGGCTCCCTCCTGTTTCTCCCCAGCTCCCGCTGCCAGAAATGTAGGGCCTGTGGGGGGAGGTGATGTTTTGCATGGGGGTAGGTCCTGTCTGCAGATGGAAACACAAGCCGGCAGGGACAGGGAGCGGGGCTGGAAAGGATTCCAGCCATTCCGTCAAGCGAGGGCAAGGGGCCTTTAGCCAACCTGAGGCTTTCTCCAGGACAGACCTTGCTTGCTCCCCAGCACCCCATTCTCAGAAGAATCTGGAAGCTGCAGAGGGCTGGACAGAGCAGAGTCAGGGAGCACCTCAGGCACACTGTCCCCCACTTGACTGTCTCTGCTTGTGAACCCCTCCAGAAAAAAACTCCTGGGAGTAGCCAGGTACAGCACACTGTGGCTATGCAGGTAGCAGAGGGGCAAGATGAGGAGCTCCGGCTTAGCTGGGTCACAGGGGAACACACTGGGAAAGCGGGCCGTGCCGTTAAAACGCAAACAAGGGAGGCAGACGGCGATTTCTAAGGGACCGTGATGTAACTGTGATTCCAGAATTCTCCCAGGCTCTGGTGAGTGCCCCCTGCCTTTGCAGCCTCTTCCTGGCTTGCACTGCTTTCTGGTGAGGCACTGGGCCACTCACCTAGATGTTCGCTTCTGGAGAACAGGTGCCACATTTCACCTTCCTTTTGTATTCCCAAGATCTTGAACAGAGTGGAGAGTCCCCAAGTGTTGATTAGCTGCTTGCTAGACAGTTTCATTGATGCTGGTAGGGGGACTACCCAGGGCAGAAATTACTATGACTGTTTTTCTCAATAATATCATGATTTATAACAACAAAGCAAATGACACGAAACAGTAGGAAATAGCAAGCATAGTTGCAGGGTCTGGGAGCTGATGTTACGGTTTCTTCATTAAGCTCACCCTTTCCGCGTTTCAGTCTCCTAAATTCCACAGAATTACTTTCTTCCAGTAATAAAAGGCCGCAACACATATTGCAGCTCCTCTGGCTACCTTGCTTCTTTACAGCTCTTCATCTGGAGCTTAAAGTTGTCCCAACATCACATAGCACCATAAGAGGAAAGGACCAGGGACAGAGCACTGGCTGGCCTTCAGCTGCGTTTGGTTCTAGCAGCGGTCTGTGTGCTTTTGCCGGGCTGATGTTTGCAGAGTGAGGGCCGGGGCTGGTTCCTCAGTGTCTTTCCTAAGCAACCAGTTGCAGCCTATAATAGGAGCCCATGCAACATACTTCCATCAACCTTTAATAGTTAGGGAGAAGTAGGGCTGGCTCACATGAGAGTGATTCAGTTCCATATTTTAAAAAAATCACAAATGGGATGCAAAACAATTCCTCTACAATCACTGAAGTGTTGGCTCTACGGATGAAAGGAGCACAGCTCTACAGAAGGAAAACTGCTCAGTCACTGGCACGCACCCCGCTTAAACTGTGGGCCACCAATTAAATTTGAAGAATCATGAACATTTTCTTTCAATATTCCAGCAGAAAAAAAGAAAATGCTATAAAGGGGAAAATTTCTTTCAGGCCCCAGAATGGTTCGGGCCCCATTTGAATGGGTCCTGCCAGAGGCTGTGGTGCTGAAGCGCGGTCCCAGGAGGGCGGGCTGCAAGACTGGATCTGAGAGGCGGGGCTCCTGCCAGGTGGTAAGGTGGCTGAGAGCCCGTGCTTGGAAGAAGCAAATGCAGCCTGGTGGGACGCGTCGGTGCCCACAAGAGTAGCCTGCTACGGGAGAGAGCAGCTGACCTTGCCCACTTCTGGCTTCCTGTCTCTACCTATGGCCTCCCCCTCCTCACATGCACTCCGCCACAATGCCATGAGCTCATCAGAGGACAAGTCAGTGGGACCCCCTGACCTCACACTGCCACCCTTCCAAGCAGCGGGCTAAATGAACAACTTTACAGATTACCCATTCTGTTATAGCAATGGAAAATAAGCCATGTTAGGGTCAGGCTTGCCTAGCATGCTAGGGGAGCATGGGGAAAGTCTAGCAATGCTGAGGAGTAAAGCGTGATTGCAGAATAGGAGGTGCAGTCAATTCGTCATTGATGTTTAAGAGCCACAGCCTGTCGGGGCACCCTGTCACTAAAGCAGCACACCACGGACACACCTTTCTGCTGCTGGTAGTGTCCTCATTATCTGCTTGCTACTGCACCCTAACCTGCACTGTACGTTCTCAGGAGCAAGAGCTCCTCAGTTTTTGCTCTTGATGGCACTGGGCAAGGGCAGCTGCTGCAGAGGGGGTGCACAGAGGAGTTCTTCTGATGCTCGGGCAGTTCTCAACCTCTCCTCCTCCTGATCTCAGGAAAGCAGGTTTCTCACAAATGTCTGTGCACAGAAGAAGCTCCTGGAGGGTTGGGCAACACAGACTTGTGCACCCAGCCCAGTTTCTGATTCAGCATATCTCCCGTGGACCCAGACCTTGCTAGCATTGCCAACAGTTGCCAGTTGCCGATTGATGCTAACGCTGTGGCCAGGGAGCACACGTGGAAGGAGAACCCTTGGCCTAACAGAGTTGGGTTCAGATTCAGTGGAACATGAAAGCCCCTGAGGAGCTCATCACCAGTGTGTGGGTCTTCCCATAGGCAGGGAGCCAGCCTCCAGGAGCCCAGGCTGAGCACGCAGCTGGTTCCAGAGGGTAGTGAAGTTTGGTGCCTCCAGAGCTGCCGTGCCCGGCTGCCACTCCCATCTTCATTTCCATCAAGATGTGGAAATATCCAGATCCTTCCTCATGGGTACTGCCACATAAGATGTGGGCTTTGAAGGTTTACCCATTGCCCTTCTACCCGTTACCTATAATGGCGATCAGCGACAAGAAGGTCCCATGAGCCCTAAAGGGAAGCAGGGACAGATCACAAGAGGCAATCAAAGCACGGGCCTGGTGGAGCCCTTCGCGTATCCAACAGACGCCACACTCACCTCCCTGAATTTGCTTCTTCACTGCCAGTTACCTTCCCCTGCATGACATGCTCGCACCAGGGCCTGAGTTTCCAATGGGCCTGGGGGATCTCCTTGCTCTCTAAGGCCCTGAGGGGTAAGCAGCGGGTGAGGCCCTGGTCCACCGCCCAGTCTGCACTTGGTGGCCACACCGGATCTTTCTTTTTTCTGACTTTCTCATCATTACAAACAATAATTTGCATGCTTGCTGAGTGGCTGAGCTCTTTTTCGGGAAGTCCGTGCAGTGGAGCTGTCCTCCCCAGCTTCAGAGAGGACGCTGCTCGAGTCCGGCCCGGCCCGTGCGGCGGTTCCCTTCCTGGTTCTATCTCACTGAGACTCAGCTCTTTGACTCCAGGTGCTGCTCAAGCGGCTCCTACCCCTGGGCTCTGATCACACACAGCCTCTGCTTTCCTCCCCCTTTGGGCTGCTGCATTTGTGGTCCTTTGCCGGCTCTTTGTCTTGGCTCAACCGCCAGATGCTGGAAGCTCCCTGGATTTTTTTCTGAGCCTGTTCTTTATCTAGTTCTGTACTGTCCTTGCCAGCGGCTTTATACAGATCCCTTGAGAGACAAGAAAAGGGAAAGCAAAGGATCAGAGCCCAGGTTTCCACGTAGTGTTGTGTGTGCATAGCGTGGAGCATGTGGCCCCAGGGTCACCCCTCTCTGTGGCAAACACCTTCTCAGTTACTAATATTTGTACTCATTCAAAATATGCGGAGGCAAGAAGACGCCTCACTCAGCCTCTGCCTGGATTTCACGAAGGGCTCACTGGCAGGGAGGACGCTGCCATCTCTCAAGGGGAGGCCCATGCTGGGGAAGGCCCCTCTTTCTGGTCATCCATGTACAGCTAATTAACATTCAGGCTGGGTTTCGGATCAAAGAACCCTGTCTCACTGCATTCTCACATTCTTCCTTCTTCTTTCAATGTCTTCCAAGATCTATTTTAGACTGGAAGTGTTGTGTAACTTTCAGGGACCCTCTGACCTGTTCCCATTAAATCAAAAGGGAGAAGAAAGCCTCAGTCCTTCACCTCACAGCCAATCAGTGTGTGACAAGGTCTGGATGCACATGTCTGTGCCCAGGGCCACATCCAGGCTATGGGGACGCTTCGCTGCACTTAGCCCATTGGCAAAGTCAAATCCATCTCTGTGGGTGATTGGGAATAAAACTTAGGTAGTGCGTGGGAGAGAGGGCAAAGGACGAGCATCGGGGAACTTCTCCAGAGCTAAAGGCTGGTTCGAGATGTTCCCAATGAGCTGGACAAAGGACACTAATGGGAGGTCAAGATGCTGTCCAACTCCCGCCCCAGTGCGCTTGGCAACTTACGGGATACCTTGACTTCGCTTGTACTGGGAAGAAAACTCAGCCAGAGGCTTGTGTAAGAATGAAAAGTTCCTGAAGCATTTCAGTTTCCAGCGGTTAGGCAAAGAGGCCACACCGAGAAAAGTCGCTGTGAGTGTGAGGGAGATGAACACGAGAGAAAAGCTCTCACCCAGAGGAAGAAGCAGGAGTTACCGCACTAGTGATGGAGCAGGGCTGCCACGAGGTGTGTGTGTGCGCAAATCTCTTACTCGTGGGATAGCACGGTGCAGGCCACGTCCTCCAACAGTCAGCCAGAGCTGAAGTGATGTTAATCATGAAACGATCACCAAACACGTAAACTACCCTCACTGTAAGCGCAGATGCCAGTAGGACACCTTAGGAGAGGGCCGTGTTGTGATAAACCTGCCACAACTGAAAACGTCAAGTGGAAAATCTCCCTCCTCTGCCCGCCCCAGGGAGCATCTCCCTGGGCAGCACTGTGCCCAGGGACATCAGTGGTTGTGCCTCGTGGCCAAGGGCTGAGTGGGACCTGTTCACTGCTACAGCCCAGCCCTGGGAAAAGGATGCAGCCACATCAGTAGCCAGGAAAAGGGCCCAAATTCAAGACCCCAGTGCAGTGTACACCCAGGAGACGTGACTTGCACACATAAAAGTGACCCTAGATGGGGCTCTCAAAGCTATGGAACGTCCTGTAGCACGCCCACTTACCCACCACACGAGGCAGCTGCAAGCACTGGAGTGTCCTAACGCTATAGCACACCTCATCCCCAGACATGGGCTTGGTTAGTTTCTCTACCAGTATGCATTCGCTTCTGGGTACCCTGGTCAACAGAGCTGCCCAAGAGGGGCAAACACTCTTCAACAGTTCTTGAAATCCTACTCATCAAAAATGTGGCCACTCAGGTAAGGCTGTGCCTACCTATAATCTCAGCATTTGGAGGCTGAGGCAGAAGAATCACAAAGTCAAGACCAGCTTGGAAAATTTAGCAACTTAATGACACCCTGTCTCAAAATTAAGACATTAAAAAGAGGTAAGGGCGAAGCTCAGTGGGAAGGCCCTGGGTCTAATCCTCAGTACCAGGGGAAAAAATGAGTCAGAGCAGGCGAGGTATAGAAAACTTACAAATTGATTCCAGATTGCTCTCCTGGTAGGCCATCATGGAAATGGTTACTAGATTTATTAAAAAATT
>NDGM011014372.1:0-10485 GCA_002564305.1 Octomys mimax | reverse complement strand
TATTTATTTATTTATTTATTTATTTATTTATTTTTGCGGTACCAGGGATTGAACTCAGAACACTTTGCTTGCCAGGCAGGTGCTTATTCTACTGAGCTGTCTCCCCAGCCCTGATTTGTTGATTATTTAAAGATCATTCATCAAGTAGATCTGAGAATCTTGAATTAGAATTGCATGATGGCTTAAACAAGAAGCTCATAGATATGAGTTGGTATGCTTCCTCTCTGCCTGTGGTCAAGTCATAAATTCAACAATCACTGTGTGTTCAGCACTGTGTCAAGCATTAGAGATAAAGATGGAAAATAAATAGGTCATAGGTTAATGGGAAAGACAGACAAGTAGTCAGACAATAACAAATTAGAATGATGCATGTTACACATAAACATTAACTAGCCCTAACCCAAACTGAGGGAATTGAGCACAACCTTTTAAGATCCTAAAAAAAGGTGGTACCTGAGTGAATTGCTGCAGTTGGACTTTGGGGGATACAGTACAAGTAGGGAGTGAAGAAGATGTTCTATGTAGAGGAAGCTGTATGTACAAAAGCTCAAAGAGGAGAGAGCGGGCAGTCTGTTAGAGTACTCATAAACCTTTCAATAATCTTCACTCAAAGAGTGTTGTCGAACATGAAGTGAGAAGAGCTGGGAGAAATAGGAAAGGGCCAAGTTATGAAAGACAGTGAAAATTCTATTGCATTTTCACTTAATCCTGAAGGAAATGGGACTGAAGAGCTTTCTCTAGAGAAGTAATATGCTCAGATTTACTCTGCAGATTACAGTGAATGGAGAGGTTCATTGTGACAAAGAGCCTCATTAGGAGGTAGCTATAGTAATGTAGGTGAGACATGATGGTAGCCTAAACTAAGACCACTGCCATTGGCATGGAGAGAGGCACCAGAAGGTTGCAAAGAATTTAACAGGGTCTGATTAATATAAACAGTGATATGAACTGGTAACTGTATACAGGAGGGGAAGGAAGGGGAAGATTGGGAGATAGTTCTTAGATGCTTGGCTCAGGCAAGTAGGCAGATGTTCAGATGAGTGGAACACTGGAGGAGGACAGGACTTAGGAAGGGAGCATGTGGAGGACATCCACTGATATTAGATCTGAGATGCTGGTGGACAACGTGCACAGGAGTTAGTATGCAGTTTGGAATTAAAGACAGAGAAATGGACTGGAGATAGGCATTTGGGAATTGTCCACCATGACAGTGGATGCACTCACTCACGGAGAATGAGTAAAGTGAGAAGTGAAGGAAACAGAGGACAGACATCTGGGATTATCAACATTCATTCTGGGAAGGGAGAGAGGAGGGTTTTGTTAAGACATATTTTATGCAGCCTGTCATGGGCCAAAAGGAAGGAATAAAGAAACTACAAGAACACCAATCACAGTGTTAGTAACCCAATCACAATTATTGTATTACTATTGGAAGCATGTTTTTATTTTATATTCTACCTGAATAGGTTGAATAGGTTGTCTGGTTGGCTCTGTCATTCCTACAGTAAGCTGGGACATAAAGGACATATTTGTTTGTTTCCTTATGTCTCTTACCATTGAGAAGAGATAGCAGGGAGGGCTAATGAATCTTTTTGGGAACTAATAATTGTTTTTTCCTTTTTTGTTGTAGTTTGAGTTTATGGAATTATTTTGATGTTCTTTCTCTTTTAGAACTGGATGAATCGGAACCTAAATGTGTCCAGTGTAAAGTTGGTTATACAGGCAAGAACTGCAATACGTGCGAAAATGGCTATTACAACTCTGACAGCATCTGTATTCCATGCCAATGTCATGGCCATGTGGACCCAATTAAAACTCCAAAGATTTGTAAGCCTGAGAGTGGTGAGTGCATCAGTTGCCTCCACAACACCACTGGGTTTTGGTGTGAGAACTGCCTAGAAGGTTATGTCCAAGACCTCAAGAAAAATTGCATCAAGAAAGGTAAAATTTCACCTATGGTTGTAAAGTTAATATCTAAGCCTAGCACTGACGTATTTCAGGATGGCCACTTTTAGCTTTGTAAAAATCTTCCAATACCAGCAAAGGAGTTTCTGGAAATAGAAGTTGATAGATATTTGGCTACAGAGGCTTTGTTTCCTTTCTGCTTGTCTCCTGATACTCCAAACTCAACTCCAGAAATCTGAGGATCAAGACAAAGTCATTACAGCAGTGAGACTAAGTGTTCTCGAATTTTCCCTTCATCTATTTTTATTTTTATGTTAATAACTAAAAAGTCCTGTCTTTTCTTTTACCTTCTTCTTCTTTTATTCTCATCACTTCCAGTGATCATCAGAGGCCTTTTCAAGGAGGGCCCTATTGACTGGTTCGAAGTCCCAGCGGAAAGATGGAGTTTATTCCAGCATCTTTCTTGACTTAGGGACTAAGTTGCTCTGTCGCTGATGGCAAAAATAATGTTAATATTCTTTTTGATATTTAAAAGGAAGAATTATTCAAAGTATTTCTTATAGGGAAGTTCAGTAGGGATTTATAAAAAATTAATGATTCAGGATGAGTTCTGTATATATATTCAGAAATCATTAGGTTACAGAAGGATTGGACCATACTCTTTTGCAAACTACTTTTTGATATGCTAACAGATGCTGAATATTAGGCTGATATTAAATGCCTCTTTGTCCGTGGTAGGTGCCATCTTTCTGCCGTTTTCTTGGTATCCTTGTAATGTTGTGATCAAGGCTAAGAGACTCAGATTGACCCCTATCACTAGTGTAGTCCTGCCCCTCAATTATTTTTGTTTGGGAGGCATGTCTTATCCATACCAAGGCACACCTTGTCCCTTGACAGAACTGTGATGGGTTTTGTTCGTTATTAGGTAATGTGAACTTCGCTTCTCTGTAGAAGGAATTGATTTGGCTGACTGTGGTGGTGAATAATAATTTCACTGAATGCCTACTACAGGCCAGGCATTATAATCTTGAGCTGTGATAGTGCTAAACAGTGTATTACGTTGAATTCTTCCTGAGAATTATGCAAAATAGACATTATTATTCTCATTTAGCAGATGAAGAACCTGAGTTTGAGAAAGATTGACTTATTGATAGCAACACAGTTATGAGTCCCAAGCCTTTGGTCATTCTACTGAGCTATGCCATCACTGGAAGCACAAAGTATAGAATTTAATTATAAAATAGCTATAATCCACATAAAAGAAGAATTATGACATGTATAATTAAAGGAAAACTTTTTTCTCTTGGCTGACATCAACTTTGAGGCTTTAAAGTATATTTTTCAGATGAAGCTAAGGATACTGTTTTCTCTATACCTCTTTTGAGGAAAATTTTTCCTCTATGAAATGACACGTTAGACTTATTTTAGTTCAAATGATTGCCATCTATCCCTGTCACTTTCAAACATGTGATTAAGAACTTAATAGTGACACATTTAGGAGTTTTTATGACTCTATGAGGGGAAGAGGATGGAAAACTACAACAATGGAATTTTCTCAAAGATTTTAATATAGATATATATATTGGTGAACATATCACTATATTTTAAAAATTATTTTTAATTTGCCTTATCTTAAAGCGGAGTACCATGTCAGCATCCCATATCAACTTCCACTCCCATGTGTATTTCTTTGTTTCTCAAAACTAGATAATTTTGTCTTTTACATTTCATTCTCTGTTTTTATTTTCAGAAGTTATTGTTCCAACACCTGAAGGTTCTACCATTTTGGTTTCCAATGCCTCTTTGACCACATCAGTGCCCACCCCTGTTGTAAATAGTACATTTGCCCCCACAGCCCTGCAGACTATCTTTTCAGTAAGCTCTTCTGAAAACAGCACATCAGCCTTAGCTGATGTATCATGGACTCAGTTTAACATCATCATTTTGACAGTCATTATCATTGTGGTTGTACTGTTAATGGGATTTGTGGGAGCTGTCTATATGTACCGTGAATATCAAAACCGGAAACTCAATGCCCCTTTTTGGACCATCGAGCTAAAAGAAGACAATATCAGTTTCAGCAGCTACCATGACAGCATTCCCAATGCTGATGTGTCAGGATTGTTGGAAGACGATGGTAATGAAGTGGCTCCCAACGGGCAACTGACCCTGACGACACCCATACATAACTACAAAGCCTAAGAAGCTAGAACTGTTCTCCTGGATTGTTAAACCGCAGTGCTTTCTGAGACAGCTTTGGCCCCTGGGCCAGACAAAGCCTGGGTAGAGTTTGCTGAGAAAGGAAAGGCAAAAATAGTGCGTCTGAAATTGTCAGGTACAGATTTGTAATGTGCTTATCCTATCTATTGCTCTTAGTTTTCTCATGAAGAGCAGAAGTATTCACTGTTGTTAAGGACTTGAAGTAAAGTATATTTTTGTACCAAACCACAAATATGGAGTATGGAAAGGCTGAACCCCATAGTGCTGCCCAAATCCACTCTGGCCTCCAAATAGACTGTTAGGGGGTGTTCACCTCACCAGTGGTGCCGGGATGACGGATGTGGAGGGGAAAGGACTGCTGGAAGACTTCATCTCCACTCCCGAAATGCATTCTCTTTTGAAGGAGGGTCAGTGATTATGTTCATTTTACTATACTAAAGTGTGTGCATCCTTGAGGACAAGCTAACATCTAGGCTACAGCGTAATAAATGATCCTGATGGTCTCTGGAATAAGGACAGAGCAGTCCCAAGAAGACCTTTAGAAGGCCTGATCCTTCCTCCTGCAACTCTTGCTCAGCGATGACATTAAAGCACAGGTTGCACTCACAGCAGAGCAGCAGGCAGCCTTGGGGTGCAGGAAGGTGAAGGTCCTCCTCAGGGGCTCAGTGCAGATGATAAATTGTCTAAACATAAGAAGCATTCTTGCCTCTAAAGAGATAAGGTGTACATAGTTAATGTAGCATATCTGGTCAGCATTGTATTTGTATCTATTTGTAAAAACACATGTCATATTTTATCATCTAGAATTTATTTGTACAGCAGTTAATGGTGTTGTAAAAAGAAAATATGGAGATTGGTTAAAATACTGTAAAACAGATGGCAATATTGCTGGAGCTGGGACTCTGGTGAGCACCCATCATTTTTAGTCCCTCCTTGGACACTGTTAAAATTTATAAGTGGTTGAATATTTCTAATCCTTTCCTTTCTCAATGTAAAAATATAATTATGTGCTCTTTGATTTACTGTAGATTCAAGCAATAGATTTTGAAGTCAGAAATTGGTAAGCTGAGACAAATGCGTTCTGCAAAATACTCACCTAATTAGATATGGGCCACTCTCTATATTTTACATAGATTAATACAAAACATCCTCACTATAATATTTTTTCTTGAATGTAAAAGATAGTCTTCCAAAGGATAGGAATCTTTGAGCTCCAAAAGAAAAGCCATCATACCCTTGGGATCTCTAGTTTTAATTCCTGTGAAGTGTTTATAGCTTTCTCACCTCCACTCCCGAATAGAAAACCTCCTACATTTGAACATAGCCTGTCACTCATTTGCCATGAGATCTTTTCCATCTCTCTGCAGCACTATACCTCTTCCGTTGTCTTCTTTTTCGCTATAGCCTTGCTCTGTAGTTAAGAAATATAGTTAGTCCTCTTTACATTCAATTCCTCCCCCTCCAAAATCTTGTTCTTGTCTATTATGTTGACAGAATTGTGGATTAAGCAAGCCATGAAAGGTGGCAAGAAGTCAAATATAGATTATTTATTAGGAGGAACAGCAAACTGTGAATTGGCTCAAAAAAAGTGAAAACTTCCTGGATTAGACCTAGAAATCTAAGTTGACCATTTGGTCTAACTTCCTCAGAGAAAAACCTAAAATTTGTCACCCTCTATAGGAGATCCCATAAGTTGCGCTCAGGGTTTGCATGCTGTTTTAGAAAATATATGGGAAGATAATTGGTCTCTGGTACTGTGAGCGTCCTTGGCAATTGTACACAAGCATAGGCATTATGTTATATTGAAATATACTAGCATCTCTACTGCCTGTTGTAGCTTACAAATCACTTTTCAATATGTATGTTCTTTGTTTCTTGTCATAAGCCCCTGGGGAAGGACTTGCTGTACCCATTTTATAGATAAGAAGACAGGCACAGAGGGACCAAATAGCTTGTTCAAGGCTGCACAGTGTAAGGCTTTCTAGGCTCAGAATCAGGACTCTGAACTCTGTACCACATGTCCTTTTAACAATACACCTATTTCAAAGTTTGCTTAGATGCAGGTACAAACAGGCTAGGAGGAATAGGCCCATCTGTGGATCTTTCTGAGTTTTTGTAACTACAAAGTACAATTCAGGGCCACATAGCTATGTAGAACTTTGTGGAGCAAAAAGTCTAGTTTAGAACACAGGAGGCTTAGTTTCTGAAAGCAGAATTCATGATAAGAAAACAAAGCTGCTAATTTTTGTTTCTTTATAGTAAAATAATTTCTTTAGGAGGGAAAACTTCCTGCAAAATTCCAAGGGATTATGCAAAGGTGGCATACTTGCCTTTCTTCCTGATACCCTATTTCCTGAAAAAATCAGGATCAAATTGAGGCTGGTGAGGAGTGAACTTTTGTTAAACAGAAGTTAACCCAACAAAGAGAGAGTATTGGAGTCTAAGAGCCAGTTAAATAGCATTCTGGCTATATAGAGATTCTTTGAAATAGACCTTTGAAAAAATTGCAAAAATCGAACTACAGAGACCATTAGGTCATGGTCTTAATTTTTTTTTTTTTTTATAGCATTGTTTCTTTTTTGGGGGAGGGTTTTTTGGCAGAAGCAGGGATTGAACTCAGGCCCTTGCACTTATCAGGCAAGCACTGATTCTACTGAGCTATCTCCCTGGCCTGGTCTTAATTTTTTATAATGAAAGAAAAACTAAAGTAAAATTTGTTTTGAGTTGTATTCTTGAATGACTTGGACTGTTGCTTGTGGACATTTTCTTGCTCTGAAATAGAAACGAATGATGAATTCATGCACCCTGAAATCAGACTAGAAAACTGCTATGGAAAACCCAACATTCACTTACAAAGTCCCCATGAGCTATGATGTCCAGCCACAGGGTCCTATCAGTCATTTAGAAATCCTAGTATTAGAAGAATTTCTGTCTAGGGATTAGAATGTGTTGTTTTTAAAAGTAAGTCCAATGTGAATATTATTGAGAAATAAAACACAGTACTATTAATTAATACTTTTATCTTTATTAACTTGTTTTCCTAAGCCCTTAGGCATTTCTGATAGTTAGATGCTTTAGGAAGTGTTGTTCAGTACGTGCTTGTGCCCCTTAACTCCTCCTCCATTTCTCCCCTCTACCTCTAGGGCTTTGTTATTAATGGAATTTCTCCAACTTTAGAGGAAAAAAAAAAAAAAAAACTCCTATGGACCTGGTGTTTAATTTTCTCCAGGGATACCTGGATATTAAGAGAGGAGATCAGAGCAGACATGGAGTGGGAAAGAAAGATTTTTTTACAGCATTTGTGTATGTCTCCGCTTTCCCAGGGTAAATGACCATTAAAACAATACTCACTGACCTATTAGTTTAGTTTTGTCAGCTGAGTGCCTTTCAGACACTGGCCTTTCTTGTGTTGTTGTGGAAGCAGAGAGCATAAGCAGTGGTACTTCCTTTGACAGGCTTAATTGAAACTGGGTTATCAGATCATCTCCCACTGGTCCCATTCTTTTTGTAAGACACCCAGTGAACATAATACCACTTATACTGAATTTTCCCTGCTTCCTATATTTTGAGGTCTATGAGTAGGAATTGAATTTCTGAATCTCAGTAAAACCTCTGACAGAATGCTCAGAGAAGAAAAAAAATAACACAGTATAACTTGTTAGAACAAGGAAATGATTTCTGATCTCAGTCATGAAGAACCTTTTATCTGTTATGACCTTCTTGATACGAATTTGGGAGTTAAAACAGTCTTGGCATACGTATGGGAGGGTAGGGGAAGCTTAATTCATTTTTTTCTCTTTATCCTTAGTCAGTGATTAAGATGGGGAAAGCAGGAAGAACACACTGATTCATCTGGAGAGGTCGTATAGTATCAAATGGATTAAAGGTTATACACCATTAGAGCTTCAGTGGTTGAATGTTTTTTCCAAGGCAACTGAGAAGCTTATCACTTACACACATGCAATAACTACACCGCGGCTGCAGAATGGGAGCCCAGGGCTTCAGAGTTAACCTAGTCCAAAAGCTAACTGATTTTAGTGAAGTGTCAATGCTAGGCCCAAGCACTCTGTAAGAAGTTAAAGTTCAGCCCAAGCAATTAGAGCGTATTTCTGAAATGTTTAACTTGTATTTATGTTCCTAAAATTCTAACACAAATATTAAAAACATGTCTCATACATATGCTGTACTAGGCTTCATGATACATTTCTAAATTTGTGTATGATTTGAATATATGGAAGAATTTATACAAGAGTGTTATTTAAAATTATTAATAAATGTATATAATTTGTACCTATTGTAGATTTGTTGTTTTACTTTCTTATGTGGCTAGACTTGTTAGAAATCTTTATGTATATATAGATATATACTTATACTAAAGATCAATTATTATGAACTCATTTCATGAAGGGCTTTGAACTCTTTATGTATTAACCATGTACTTTTAATTTAAAGAATGTTTCTCACATGGGGAAAAATTTCACTTGAAGAATATTCCCTCTCTTCAAACAAACAAAATTCCCACAAGAAATCATTAACCTGGGCTGGAGAGATAGCTCGGTGATCTAAACGCCTGCCTGGCAAGCACAAGGACCCAGGTTTGATCCCCGGTACCACATGCCATGCCAGCCCTGGAACCCTGGGCACACCGTGCCAGCCACCGAAATGGGGCATGGTGGTACACGCCTGTTATCCCAGCTCTGAGGAGGCTAAGACAGAAGGATCACTATGAGTCTGAGCTGCATAGTGAAACCCTGTACCAAATAAATAAAAGATTAAAAAAGGAATTATTAACCTTTAAGCTTCTTGATGCTTTTGCCAGTCCCCTATGAAGTCCATTGGGGTTTCAATGAAATTTTTGTAGAGAAAAGATTTTCTTTGGATTTATTTTTCACACATGTAAGTATTCCTTTCTTTAGTATAAATCTGAAAGTGAATCAAGTTCTATGTGTTTAGTAGATAAACCATAGTGAGAGTACATATTCTTTATTTTTAGAGGTGTGCTTGAAGTGTTGGGGATGTAGCTCAGTGGCATAAGTGCCTGTCTAGCAAACACAAGGTCCCAAGTTCAATCCTCGGTGCTACAAGCAAAACGAAACAAAAAAGGTGTGCTTGAATATCCTTTATTTTGATAAAGCCATACAATATTTAATGGAATATCAGCTACAGGCTCAAAGAGTTTGGAAAAGAAGAAAAAAAATAAGTCAAGCATTTCTTTGTGCTGATAGTTTTATAAACTTGAATTGATTCATTCAACTGAAGTTGATTGGTATTTAAATTTTAAAATTTGTTTTTTTTCTTGTCACACAAGAAAATATACTATATAACTTTATAGTCATACCTTATATGTATATACATGCGGTTCTGTGATGTATGTGAATTGAGTATTATCCTAAGGGAACAGAATTAATTGTGATAGAAATCAAACAAATTAAAATTTCAAGAGAAAGTACATGCATGCACACAAAAAATGTATATATATCATGAAAAAATGTTAAAATTATCATAAGCATTCCTTTCATACTTTTGCTGCAAGTAGAGATATTTATTACACTATACTGTCAAAATTGGTTACATTAATTTTCCATATAAACATGTATCACATTACACATGCTCTATTATAGCTAAATCAGTGACATCAAATTAATCAATCTGGAGTCTGGGCGTGGTGGCGCATGCCTGTAATCCCAGTGCTTGGGAGGCTGAAAACAGGAGGATCACTATGAGTTTGAACTGCATAGTGGGACCCCGTACATAATGCATTTTTAAAAAATTGATCAATATATATATTGATACGGGGAATTAAACTCACAACCTTGCACTTGCCAGGCAGGCCCTGTGTTGCTGAGCCATCTCCCTGTCCTATCTTAGTTATATTTTTAAAGTGAGCTAAGTTAAAAACAACAAAATGTGCATCCAAGGAAGATCTCTACCACTGAGCCACATCCCCAGCCGAACAAGACATTTTTCAAGTGAGTACTCCTGCTTACAGAATGAAACCCACGGACAAGGTGCAATCGAAAAATGTGTCACTTGATTGTATAGGTTTAAATCTTATATCCTGAATTGCACACCACATGCCAGAGAGTTGAAGAAAAAAAAAACAAAAACAGGCAAAATGATTCTTTGCGTATACTAAGAGCAGTTTTGGGTCATAAAGGAAGTTTTTGGGAGGAAATCTGAGATTTCCTTTGTGTTGTCAGACCAACTGCTAAAATTATATTTGGCAACATTGTCTTTTTAATCTCTGCTCCAAATAAGGAAGTCTCAGCTCTTCTCCACGTTCATTACCATTCTAATCTGACTATATTAAACTGTTGTATAATTTCCTGTACACACCAGGATATATCAGTCTTTTCCCCT